>PQWD01009677.1:0-206314 GCA_019425675.1 Leucinodes orbonalis | reverse complement strand
TAAAAAAAATTTTGCGCTATAAAAAAGACACTGTCTAACTCTAGCAACCCTTACCTCAACAAATGCAACATACCACCCCCATTTGGTGTAATGGTTGAGATGTCGGCTAATACATCTAGGGTTCCGGGTTCGATCCCCGGGCAGTACAAACATTTGTGTGCTGTCTGTTTGTATTAGTCTGGGTCTGGGTGTTTCTATGTATAATATGCATGTTATTACAAAACAAATGTATAGAAATATGTTTATCAATTGTTTAGACACTATATTACAGGTTAAAATGCTTAGTTTGGGACTAGATGGCGCTATGTGAACGTTGATGGTTTTTTTTTATCAGTTAATATATACAGCTTCGCCGTTTCGCTACCATCGTGGAGGTGATGGCAATGTTTAGAGTCCGATTTAAAAGCCAAACCATACATATTTACTGATTTTTCTGAATAAAACAATATGTTGAAACATTACACTAACAAAATATACCAGTATCGTCACCATACGATTCTATTCAATATGTAAATTGAAAATTCTGAATATAATACGGTGTTGTGTTACCAAAACGTATGACCCGATAAACATCTTCCTTACCTTCCCACCCAAATTACAATAGCTCATAATACATCTAATCTTAGCCCGCAACTAGCGAATGTTTGGCAATAAATCACACCAATAGTGCTGAGACGTCGTTTCTTATTAACCATTGTCTGAACCGAATGGTAATTAAGGGAGAGATAACCTAAAACGACGTTCATACTTGGATTCTACATTCAAAACATGTTTGTTTAATTACCTACAATAATTCCTAACATTTACAATAAATTTAGATAAAGTAGTATTTTTTCCTGATGGAAAAACTAATATTTTTTTTTATGATTTCATGATGACGACCTCAATCAGATATTTTATTTATAGGGAGTATTCCCTATGAATAAAATATCTTTTTGTATTTATTTATGTTTCTAGACTTTTTGTAAATATATTTGAATTAGTTATATTTTAATTTTAACAGATATAAATATAACCCTTTGTAAATATTTCTGGCGTTTAATACGACACGATAATACGATTTGTGTGACCCAAATACTAAATTTAAATTTGCATCATGTACTTGACACAATATTTGTTAAAATACATTTTACGCATCGGTTTCAATAATTACCTTTTTTCCTTAATTTAAGATATAAATATATGTTTTTACAATCAATACGACTGTAAAATTATACAAACATTTTAATATGGATTTGAAACAAAGGTTTAATATCCAAATCAAAACTTTTGATAAAAAGCAGTTAAAATCTATCGTGATGTAAATCGTCGTCGTTATTTCGAGTTTATATGTTCATGATAATATCAAGATACAGGTGCATTAATAAAGTTAAAAATACAACCAGTAACTTATTGTCCTAAACTAATACTTAAATAATCTGTAAGGTTTAAACAATTGTTATCTAATGGCGGTCATTTTCAGGGCAACAAAAAGTCCTTTGATTTGACTGAGTAAGCTGTATGTATTGATTTGATTAAAAAAGCTGTATGCATTAAACATTCACAATCTTGCGCTTTTACTTTTTAAATAAGAGTTTCCTGTAACTTGAAAGTAGATAAAATGGATAAGGAGAGGTTTAGAAATCGACAATATGTATATCATATTTAATAAAATTGTATGAACAACTGAATTCTCTAAATAATTTTCGGCTCAGAGACTTTATTTTCACCATTTGCACTTGTAAGGTTTTTATTGTTTTAATAGTGTCTTAGTGAGATGTACACCAAGAGATAACCGTTACGGTGGCGGTAGACCTAGCCGGTAATATTGAATCTAATAAATTGCCAAAACACTCCGGGATTATTGGGAATAAGTTATTGTTTTAATAACATAATATAGCTTTATGAGACTATGGACATGGCGTTTCAGGATTATTTTATGATTAAAGTATCGTGTCAAGTTTCTATGAATGATACAAAACAAAAGTATTTTGATAGTTTATTTTGATTATTTATTATAAGGCGCATCGAGTTTCTTTCAGGCATTAGTCACTACTATGAGGCAAGTAGTATCGTAGCTCACGTAGCATAAAATATTTACTTGTTTTTCTCCACTCGCTACTACCAAATCAGACACAGATTAGAACCTAGATTAGACGGCGTTAATCGTGTGAGTTGAACGTGATCGAAATCGAAATAGTATGTTCGTTTCTCTTTTGAAGCACAAACCAATGTCGCCTGGTATATCCTGCTGTACTACGAACGAAGCGCCCTTATAAAGATTTCTAAATAATCACACATTTCTAAGGAACTAGAGTCAGATTGTGGAAATCAATTGTTTATCGGGAGTTTTAAAGTTTCTGCATACTAATCAATCAAAAGCATTTGATTATTATTTCTTGGTAAAACTGATGTACTATACTAAAAAATATAATTTAATTTATTGAAATCACAAATTAAATCAAAATCCAGCTTCAAAGAGAGGTAATTACTTAATCTGCCATCAAACGTTTTTATGACTATGTTATCTGTGACTAATGCGCATCTAGCTACCACTGTTCTATCCCTAGCAGGCAGTAACCCGAGGCACTTCAAACCCATCTGAAATGCAATCAAATCAAGACTATAAAATGCTCAGGACATTAAAACTTGCAAGACATTCCGCCCTCGGAATGCAGTGCCGTCCGCGCCTCAAGAATTCCACTACGACGTAAACGCGCCTTAAGCTAGTGCTGTCATTATTTATCGATTTCAAATTTATTCATAATTGTTTTATTTACATTTAACAATTTCTTTACTAAGAAATTAATTCGTCATGATGTTTTTGTATGTGTTACAAAAATTTCAAATATAACGTACTCTTTAACAGACCGTAACCGTCTGCTGCTGGATGAAGGGGCTTTGTCACGACAGTCAATTCTTTTGCCATAATCTATGCGCAGTTTTGTCATAATCTTGTCGCAAGGCGAGCGGGTTGGTGATAACAGTACCTACTTTAAAAAGGTTCCGTTCACTGAAAGAGAGTGTTGCTACCTGTTCTCTTCCTAAGCCACTTTTAAAGCACCTGCGGGAAGAAGAGTAGGAGTCATATCAATAAAATTGTACTCAAACCTCGAATTCAAACAAATCAACCACACAGCATTAACTATTGAATCGTTGCTGACGGATATATCCAACAAAAACAATAGATTTTCTATTGTTTCTGGAATCCTGGCCGTTAAAAGGTTAATAATATAGAATAATAAGTTTGACATAATATATCATAACATTTCATTCTTGTGTTACTTTAAGGACAACAGTTTTGATATGCTATCAAATAAATAAACAGAGCCTAAACATCCATACTAAATAAAAAATATTGGAGATTCCATATTTTCAATATTACAATAGAACATGAAAACAACACCACACTTTTATATGACCATTAATCGATGTCTTAAAAGAAATGAATATCGACAATATTAACAACACTAGTCCGGGGTATTTCTGACCGGTGTCTTAGGGCAGGCATGTCTTAAAGCCTGGCCACATTAGAGGCGCTAATTGCTTTACGCAAATGCCTCGCGGTCCGTCCCGTTGTCCAGTGGGTATTTCGCCAAGTCACTTTTGTATAGGGTTGAAACTTAGAGGGCTTAGAGTAAACGTACCTTAACCCATACTCTGATGAAAAAAAAGATATAACGGACAATCAGTAAAACTAGAGATATAACTTCAAGTCATATCTAGATCACAGGTTGCTCAATTGCTGTCACATTAAGCAACTATCACAATGGTCCATCATCGGATGAGTGACCGAAATATTATCACGAGTAGGTATGAATGATGTCACAATCTAACCAGTGAAGGATATAGGGACCTTTACCCTAAGGGTGGAAGTTATCCGCGGGTTGATTATTAATTATGGAACGCCTTTACTTCAAGAATAAAACAGTTGTTTCCAATCAGTTTTCCTATGAGTAAAAGCAGCTTATTTAACACCCATATATTCATAGTCACGTCCACATCATTTCAGAATTTATCAAGCATCGATCTCGGCAAAATAAAAGGGCACATCTATACTCATTGTCAACCCTGCCGGTCCTTCGTCCCCCGTATTCACAATAATGGGGCTCAGATTAAATGCGTCGAAGTTACTAATGCCCCTCTAAAAGCGAATTGTAGTCAGACACTATGGTTTATAATATTGTTATAGTGATGTCCAGTTCAGATTAAGAGATACTTTCCTTTCGCGAAAAGGATTTGAATGCGAAAGCAATAATGGAAACAGTCGGTCATTGCAGAGAATTCTATGAGCTTCGTGTCGTGTGGTGAACATGGAAATTTAATGCTTTTGGCGAAAATTTAATTCAGATGTTTGCATATCAAACGTTTTTGATTTCGGATTTGTTTAATTCATGTTAGAAAATCATTATTATGGTGGTGCAGTTGTGCTTTGCTTGAAAAGACTAAAAATGGTCAATCAAATTGATTTTGTGTAATGTATATCTATTTTTCGGGATCTTTTTATATATGTGTAGAAAGTATGAAAATAATAATCTTACATTCCTTATGTACTACTCCAGCTAAGATAGCCATAAGAAAGATATACCAAAAAGGGTCTTGGGAATAAAACTAGTTATCCGCCAATATGATCGCCAGTGCCTCAATCGCAATTCAGTAAAAATGCACCACTGGCAAGTTAGGTAGCCTTGAGTTTTACAAAATATTTTTAGGACCCATCTATTTTTTATTATCTTAAATTTCAAAATTATTATATAAATTGAAAACCTACCTCAAATTCTTAAGGTTGTGTTTTTTCTAGCAATTGTCAACATTTTATACAAAATAAATCCAGTCTTTACCTTCGTTAAAATGTAACCTTCTATTGACATAATAAGTATTTGAAAGCGCTATTGGGCAATACCTTACAGCGGTCCGTAAGTAAATAGTCATGTTCCGATGGCCGCTAATAATTGCGAAGCGTAGGCGCTCCCCGCCCGCGGCGCTCTCTGCGGAAAACTTTAGACGCGTGAGTACAACGAACATACACATCTGCTCCGGCCGCAGACCAAGTTCTAGAACAGTGTTGCGCCGCTGACGGCTCCCAGATATGTCATATTTGAACCCCCTCCCACCGCGACGGACATCTCGTGTAATACTCCGACTGATTGTAGTTATAGCCCGCTTATGCGGCCTTGGTACTTTTGGGATGTTGGTTGATCTACGTCGCACTTGTACGTCATAGTAGTAATCCTATGGCGTTATATTAACTGTTAAACCCTCTATAATAATGTGTATTATTTTTTAATTATTTTTAATCAATTGGTTTTTCTATCCGTCTCGTCGACGACCTTGTTTTAGATGTCAGAATATCTTTGTATTTCGTCTTGTAATATATTATTTTATAAACAACAATTATTAATAGCAATGCCAATAAATTAAAGATTAGAATTATTTTTGCTTTATATTAAGAAGAGTTAACATTTTAATAATTTACATTGTATATTATGTACAGATATTTTAATTTTGTTATATACCATTAAACTTATTCTGTTATAATTAGTGCGGATACAGTATCAAGCATGTGCAGTCACACTATAAGACGATGAATGAAACGAGTTAGTCCACCCGCTCTTGGCTGCGAGTTTTCTAACGAACATGTCACATATGGGTCCCACAACTTTCTTGCGAATATTTGTATTTGAGACGTTTCATATGAAGTGGATTCTCTAGAAATGTGGGCTAGCTATCTTAGAGAATTTTATTTGAACAGTAGGACCCTAATCAAATTAAATGGTGAGTTATAACTTACCAAAATATAGACAACGGTGTACTGATATTATCTAATTAAAAGTTATAATACATATTAAATCCTTGTGTAGTAGTGTGTAGTACAAACATTTGAGTGCATGAATATGCATGTAATTTTAAAATTGTTTATCCGGTTTTATTCTCTTAGTATACTCGTACATTCTTCGCTTAAAATGAGACTAAATGGCGCTGTGTGAATGTCTGTAGATATTTACTTATTGGACATTGTTAACCATACATAAGTCCTATCGTGATCGGTGTCTTAGCATGGCAAACCGTAATTTCAAAACTCTGTGAGAGTGTCTACATCAAAGATCGCCGGTGAATATTCAAGGGTCGACGGGAACTATCGCCGCACCTCCCTCTAATTGATTGAAATTTATTCAGAGCAACGATTTGAATTAGTGTTGCCGATCTGTGGCCGGTCTTATGAAGGCAGAGATGTAATCAGGTTTCAGAAGCTTCGATGAATTAATGAGAAAATTACCCAACGTAGACATTTAAAAATATTTTATATCGGCCACTCTTTTCAGAGTAATTTTCCTTGCAGAGAAGTGATTCCTGCTGAAAGTGTGAGTTGAAATTATTGAATGCAGTAATCTAAAACCTTTACGTCACGTTAACCCTGATATTTTCATACATATTAAGATATAATGTAAAAACTATGTACATACAATCAGCTGGACTTTATTCTTTGTTGTAACTGATTTAGGTAATAAAAATAAACACTCTTTTATAAGTCTTAAATGATTTACATGAGATTATAGTATTATAGTTTAACAAATTATGTTGGGATATGACATAAGCTTGAGTGTGTTAGGTTAATGAGCACATGGGGAAGCAATCAATTTGTAAATGATATAATGCGGTTATTACCTTAATACAGGTAAAGGCATACAGGTAAACGAATACATTAAGTTATAAGCTGTAACCTTGTCTTGAACGAGAACTTCTGCCGTTAAACTGTTGCACAGTTTGGCAGAAATTATTTTGTGAAAATGTAATACTACCTTAAAATAAATAAATTAAAAAAAAAGCTCAATTTAAATCTGGCCGTTAAAAAAGCTATGAAATATAAAAAATCAAAAATTTCAAGAAAATTTATTCAATATTATTCCAAATATTATTCGCGGAAAATTTGATTCCTATCGAAACCCGATACGCCCCTGTTTACGTATACAGATGAGAGGCTTCTAAATAATTGATTAGCTTTTATAAGGCGAAAGCCGAGACCGCACAAGATATTTGTGTTATTCAAATGTGGTCATGTTTAACATGAAGCCAGCGGTCATGGGGAACATTTTGTAACAAGATACTTAATGTAAACTTTTAAGCATTGCCCGTTATTAATGCCACATTAGAATTTAAATTTTATATTTAATAAATTGAGGAAGCATTGAAGGAAATAACTTGTATGTTTGCGAAAGGTCTCTGGTGGAGGCTAAATGGGACACGCCGACCGGGAGATCTGCCGCAAAATGGTGAAAACTTACGTCTAGCAGTTAACTGCGATATCATAAGTTAAGAGAGAGAGAGAGATTTGCAGAAACTTATGACCAGCGGCTATTGGTGTCCTTGCATCTGTTAAGAAGTGGCGTGGCATTAAGCTGGCTAGCGTTAAATTCATAACATAGAACATAAAGTATTTCCCAACGATAAAATTCTAGTTACAATCGTAAGGAAGATATACAACTTCGTTTTTCAAAAATAGGCTAACCCAATTATAATGAGGACAGTGTCAATGTTTATGACACAACTGATTACTTGAAATAATAAAATCAATAACGAGTATATTATTAAGCTCATCCTTAAAAAAGGAACTATTTAGTAAATTCTTAATCGTTGCAATGGAGGCTTAAATTAAACACGCATTAAGAGTGCTCTAGTATATTTAGTGAATCAAATAACTTACAACTACGCTTATATACTTACTTATGTCTATGTATGAGGGAGGTTGGCTATACACACTACAAGGTTACGTCTTCATAAATTTTGGTAAAAAGGATCGATAAAAGCCATACCATTTTTTATATTGTTGAGTAATGTTTTTCAGGACGCTAGGTATCGTTCATTTATTTCGATAAAATTTTCCGGCTTTAATTTTATTAATATTGTATTTTATTAATTATAATATTACTTAATTAATAAAATACAATAATAATTGAATATTATTCTCATCAACTAAAATTATGCTGTTCATTTACTCACCATAGAACCACTTCACTTATCCAATATCTCCGAAATTCCTCTTGCCACTTCTCTTTCTAGTCAAAAATAATAGTTTTATCGCTAGTGTAACGAAAAACTAATAATATTTATCTTGTAAGCACAATAAGGCATACTTGTACATCTAGCATCTTGTAACAGCGGTCAGCTGACGCGACGGTAAAGTTTTCTTATCTGCTCAACGCTTCTCATAAGAAGTGCAGCGCTTGACTTACTCCATCGATGTACGAAAATATACAATAAAAATATGGATGTGTGGCAGCATAGAAAGAAAACGGTCATGACGGTAATTGAAACTTATTGACGAACGAAAAACACTTAATCGTATTTTACTTCCATTGACAAGCTGGTTAACGCTGAACAGGGTACTGAAGAGCAAGTTAACTATATAAATCAAATAAACAATAAGGAATCTGACATATTTAAAGGTATACTACTATCCGAAACCGAATCTTTAAGAAATACAAACAAAAATCTTTCGTATTTTTTTCTTATATTTACTTATTGAAGTCCATTTTGTGTAACTATTAAATATACAAGGCAAGACAGAAGCGTCACGTCACCGTTTAGTAAACAAAAGCCGTCTGTTTCAAGATCACCTCAAATCTCCGATTCCCAGCGCACTCGTAATAATAGCAATTTGGAGGGCACCAATAACAGCATAGGTACTTATATCTAACCTACCGTTTAAATTACCTACCCCACAATTAAGTTGCCTCCGTTAATTCAGTTTCGCAGTTCCAGGGTCGATGCGACCTCCGTGCGTTGTTTACCGCGCGATCGCTCGTTACTGATAATGTTAGGCGACATCTTGCCTTAGCGATGCGTCCTGTCACCGATAAAAGCAACCCGATAAGCAATTGTTTGACGGCGCTCTTTTGTTTTCCGTTTCGAAAATGGAATGGTCACTGATTGCTATTTGTTTTATTTGATTTAAACGGCGTAAGTGACCAGGAAAGATCGTCAGTGGCTCATTGGTGTGGACTGTTGCTTTCCGATGTGAAGGGTATGGGTTCCAATCACACCACGTATTTTTATATTTCGAAATTACATGTACGTATCCAACGTTCTTACGGTGGAAGGAAAACATCGTGAGGAAACCTGCGCACGCCTTCGAAGAGATTCAAGGGTTGTGCGTGAAGTTAGCCAATCCACACTGGACTCTCGTGGACGACTAAGGCCTATACACCCTTTACGGTTAGGCTCGTGCCCCACGGTAGAGACGTTTATGAGTTGCTGATGATGAAGTGACCAGGAACTCCAAGGAAAGAAATAAAATAATATATTGACAGACTTGTTTCAGCATGAATGTAACATGTAGGAGTTATATTCAAGTACATTATGATTTTTTATAGGTTATGCTCTGGAGAGTAAGTTATACTTAAAACATCAAATTAGCAAAAATCTATTCAATTTTCATGGTGATCTTTTAAAAGCTTTCATGCCTACTAATTTCAATTTATATCTTCTTTTTGTGGAAGATATCCTAATTTCACGGTGCCGAATTTACATGGACAATATTGATATAAATATTATTCTTCACTCAATTATTTTTATCTAATGATAATCACTTCATCGATTAATTCATTGTATCTTTTTCTTTTCTTTAAAGTGCACAAAAAAAAACTGTTGAAAATATTTTTACATTGACTTTTTCTTGCACCATTTATCTATTGGATACCCCAACGCACAATCCTAAGCCGACTGGACAAGATCAAAGTTAACCTTACGATGCCCAATTTTAATAAACAGGCAGAAGCTATTTGCGCACCGGCCCGTGATCGGAATATAATTAGAATCAGATGTTCGCAGACGGAGTGCATTGCCCTCCCCTCGCGTATTAAATTCGGTTATTAGCCCCGCAAACTTTGATCAGCGAGTTGACCCCGGCGAGGTTCATCGATCGCGCCAACTTTCACCCGGATCATAACTGAGCCACCCACTTTCAAAACTGAAAAAACTGTTCGCAACTCACTTCAAAACTAAGTCTTCCTAATCACGCGGCGCGAACAAAGTTGCCCACAAGTTTTTTCCAAGTTCAGTTAAACTTCATCGATGTGGGGATCGTTCACCCTGCAAGGGACACTTGCATACGGCTTTGGCGGGCCATTGAAACAAAATGTGGAGCAAGGTTGGCCGAGATTACTTTCGTTGGGAACTTTTTGCGGATCGATATGGAAGTTAAAAGTTTATTACGCGGCGCGACAACGCGCGGCGATCGTAAAACAAAGTTCCTCTGCGTTGACTGATATCTTGCACGGCTCTCTACGTGCCTAAGATATAATTTACCCCTAACTGCTTTCATATACCAAGATGTTTTTTATTTACGTCGCATGTCAGTAACTAACGAGCGCTCGTATTCGGCATTCGTATTCACAAAAGGTTTTTCTACCTACGCTGCTGGCGGGCGTAAAATAGGAGGCGAGGCAAGGAGGCATAAAGGAGAAAATAAAATAAAGACGGAGCAAACGGATGCGAGGTCCACGAAAAAAGTACGAGGAAACCGGGCTTAATGGTGCGCAGGTGAGGTAGGCGGGGCGGTGGGTGGCGTTCGTCGATTGGTCGGCGCCGCCCAGCGAGGGGTACGCCCAGGCCCCAATCTACCCTCCCCCCCTCTCCGCGCCCCGCGGCCACCGGCTATCGCCTGGCTACCACCTACATCCACCCGACGCAAGCTATGCCTGTGTTGGGAATTAGTTTGCCAACTCTCTGTCTATGGCGGAGCTGTAAGTATGGACGGCGGGCTGAATAATCGATAAAGGTGTTTATTGAAAACGGGTAAGGACGGAGCTCTTTATTGCTTCTTTATTATTAAAGCTGATTCTTGAGTGGTCTTGGAGGAGTTGCGAGTATAACTGCGTTATACGTAGTACGATTGTGTGCAATTATTTGTTGTTACTCAATGGTAAGCGAGCTAATGCTATCTCAGTAGGTAAATATGCTTCTAAGACATGGCGTATACAAGCCATTTATATACACATACTTTGTTAATACTAAGTATTCAATGCTCGCAATGTTGTCAACACAATTATTAAATGTGCACGTATCACTGGAAATATGATGATTTGATGAGTTATTTATAGGGTTCGAATACAAGCTTCAACACGATTGTCGCATTAAAACACCTAGATCATCACCATAATCTGCCAACGTGTACTAGATTGGTAGGGTAGATATTCCCACCATCAATGGTAACTAAGGGAGACCTTAGTCCAGCAGTGGATATTATGATTTCATCGGTCGTAGTCTACACAAAGAATTGGTAATTACTCAATTTAATTTCTTGATATAGGTATTGACAACTCGTGTGATGAGAGGTCGGCTACTGCACCAAAGGGTTCCGGATTCGATCTCCATGTAATACAAACATTTCTGTGCGTAAATATGACTATTCGTCAGTACGAATAAGGTTCCAGACGAATATTTGTGTGTTTCCTGCGTACAATATGTATTTAGTTTTTTTTTAATTCATTGTTTACTAATATTAATTATATAAAAAGTTCCATTATTAAATCAGGGCTACATGGCACTGTGGAAATGTTATTTTATTTTTAAATTTTACCAAAGTGATATTCTTTCCCTTTATATTTTATCCATGACTATCGCCTAGTAATATAGTTACATTAATCATTGTAATAGGGTAGAATAAGTTCATTTATTTGGCAAAGCTATTTATTTTCTGTCCATTGAGTCTTTCTCGGCTAGTCATTGAAATAATTACGATGACGCAACTAAACTATTGTTTGGTAGCGTCATATTATTTGGCGTGGTGAAAACTTTACCACCAATTCTTATTATAAACATTCAAAGCTTGATCAGAATTTCAACAACTGTTTTAATGACGACCCGTGTGAAGTTTTACTTGAGACGTCGTATACGACTTGGGACGTCGGATACTATACCAAGGTTTTCGAATACGATCCCCAAGCAGTAGAAACATTTTTGTGCATGAACATGTCTGTTTATATTGGTATGGGTGTTTATATTTATTAACAAAAATATATAGGAATGTTTATTTTTGTCTCTAGATATAATATAAATGCATTTAAAAAAAATATTTAAAAAGGAGCGTCGGTGGCTCAATGGTGAAGACTGTCGCCTTCCTACCGGGAGGGCTGAGGTTCAAATCCTGACACGTACCAATGTGTTTTCGAGTTTTCGAAAATATATGTACGTTATCCGACGCTCTTACGGTGAAGGAAAACATCGTGAGGAAACCTTCATGCACGCCTGCGAAGAGATTTAATGGATGTGTGTGAAGTCATCCAATCCGCACTGGGCCCGCGTGGACGACTAAGGCCTAATCACCCTATACGGCTCGTGCCCCTCGGTGGGGACGTTAATGAGCTGATGATGATGATGATGATGATTTAAAAAATGAATGCATCATATTTTTTATGTTGTAATGGAAAAACATTTACAATTGAATCATGCCATTTTACGGGTTCTAATTTATACAGTTAAAATATTTTTTTGATTTCATCTAAACAGTCTTCGTCTCGGTCTTGACCACGATGACTGCAAAAGCCACAAACGTACTACTACGAGTATACATGGTAACGGGCTTACTTATGGTAGAACGAATGAGTGCAAAATATTATAATTGAGACATAATTACAATCCCATTATAATTTCAACCATGTTGTTATAACCTTTTTATTTTTATATTGCATGACGATGTAGCCTTCTAAAAGCTCGTGTAAGTTAAAGTGACCAGTATACAAATATGAGGATCTGTATTCTCCCAGACAGGGAGTTTCTAACTTTCTTAAGCGGTTTTCATTAAAACCATGTAAAAGCGAAGCATTTTGTATGAAATTGAGAAATAAATCATATCAATCTATCTCTCTGATGAAATCTCGGCCAAGAGATGGAAAGATGTCGAAGGCTTTAGTTTTACTTATTATAATATAGCTAAACTGAGAAACATAATATATTTATTTACACTTATCTTAATACCCGACAGTCAAATTTAACTCCTGCCATAACAGTTATGCTTTGAGACCCTTGTATTCTGTGACATTGGACCGTGACTTAGAATCGTGACGTCACAAGTTGGCATCTGCTGTGTGGTTACGTTTTTAGGAATATGAATTTTGATTTTATTAGTCTTCAAAGTTAGATGGGCATGTCCATTTTTGAAGTACATTAATTGTCAAAAATTTGTTAACAAAAGGATAACACATACAATTTAAAGCAACTTTTGCTATGAAACCATTTTAGTAAACGCAACATTTAATATAGTTGTAGTACAAAAGTCACAAACTATGCGTACTAATTACTGATGCGTGACGTCATAACTAGGTAACCATTTGTATGAAGCGTTTTTGGGAAAGTCCATTAATGTGTTTTTAGAATTGGAAAATCTCTGTGAGTTTTAATGTTAACGGAGTAATTTTTTTACCAATGTTTCTATTATTATGCGGTCCTTCGATATAATAACAGAAAAAAAAATGTCATCATCCCTATTACAAACAGACATGTTCATGCACACAAATGTTTGTACTGCCTGGGGATCGAACCCGAAACCCTTGGTGTTGCAGTCGACCTCTCAACCGCAACACCAAATGGGTCGTCAATCCATTGAACATCTAAACAGTAAAAAACCCGTGGTCTTATAAGACTAAACAAAAGCGAATAGCCACTTCGTATCGAATTCAAAAATCGAAATGAATACAAACACGACTGCCGACGGGGAAGGACGGGGATCGACGAAAAACCGGGATATACCGAAACCATTGTCCGGGCGGCACAATGCCTTTACGACACCGGGTAAATAACGTTTTGCAAAATGTAAAAAGCATACAGTTTGTGGGTAACGGGTAAACACGTCGCCGTACCCCTTATTGAGTCGATCTGGCCATTCGTTCTGCCCTCGCCCTTTTCGTTGCGCAAAAAAAATAAGAACAGCTTGCGAATTCAATTTTCGATATCCATTTTTGACGTTCCGTGATTAGAACGCAGTTTGGTCGTTAGCGGGATGTTTCGGATAGAAAACGGCGTTTCGTTTACTTCGTTTTCGTTTGCGAAGTGCGAATTTGCACCGTCCGCTTTAAATGGATTTTCTGAATCGTCTGGGGTCGTGTTTTGTGATTTTTCATACGTGCACGTGGATTTTTGCTTTTTCCATGCGATTGAATTCAAGGTTTAGTGCCTAAAAAGCTAGCATATTGACTCTGTTAATTAAGACTATTTTAAAGGTTAAAAAGTTCGCGTCTAGGCTTCCAAGTTATCGATGTGTTAAACATACAAGAAGACGAGCAACATCTAGTTGTAGTTTGCAACAACTATATATTTTAGATTTAAGTTACAGTTAATTTTTGCTATTTGACTGTCTCAAACGTATACTTGTCACAAGGGGACAAATGTACACTTTTTATTCATACAATATACAAATGAAAGTAACACCTTTGACAAAGTAATAAATATTTTGTAAATTGAAACCAATCATTTGGCATTGCCATAATAGCTTGAGATAAACTAGATGATGAAGATATATATACACTTTATTGATGGTTTATTGCTATTGTTTTAAAATGAAACCTACAATATTAATATCGTAAACACAAAGTTCAATAGTACCATTTCGTATGATATTTCATTACGGAGTCCAATCGTCCACTTGTAATTCATCCTGCAACAAGCTTGTGCCGCCATAAAAATATCTAAATAACAATAAAAACAAATAATGCCCCCAATAAACGATCGGAACGACCATCTAATACATCTCACGAGTGTCATCGAATAGTCTTGTAATAATAAATATATCATAGTTATTCTCTAGGGGCGAATAAAGGGAAAACGAAGCAAAACGCCCCCGGAAGGGTCTAGAAAGAAAAGCGATTAATATTAACTGAAATCGTTATTGCCCCTTCACGGCGGGGATTTAATATTTTTATTGCCTAAGAAAGAGTTGAACCGAATTCAATAGTCATAAAATTTTAAGTTCGTTATTAAAATTGGTATTTAACTTTTATCGTTCCTTAGATTTGCAATTAAGAATGTTATTACCGTCATTTAATCAAAAGTTATTTACTGGTTGACTAGTATTTTTGTTTGTAATTTAACGTCATCTTTGTTTATATTGTAAATTTATAATAATATTTAAGACAAAATCATTAATTTGTACAATTTCTTTTCATCACACACCCCCTAATTTAAATGAACTTACCATTTAAATTAGGGGCTAAATACTAATAAATCTTTGTTTCAAGAATGATAATAGTGGTTTTCACCTTTTAATAGTATTCCGAAGAGCCACACCGTTTTTAAAACAGATAGATACAGTTTGTTGTTTAAAAAAAAATGTTTTGATTTGAAAAAAGGTGACGATTTTGTAACTGTAAATGATAGAAGAATAGAATACACATTGAAAATACTCTTTATATAGCGACGTCGCTGTGCTTTTCCTATTGCAGATAAATCTATTGTCAATGGCTACCATTTGCTTTTAGATAAGCAATTAAAATAATAAGTTCTAAATAATAAATATTAATGTGAAGTGGTCGTATACAAGTAACATTGACTTAAAATATATTTAACATTTGGCCAAGTAAATGATCCATGTTACAACTGCGAAAACGTCAAAGGTTAATTGTACACAAAGTTGGCGAAAAAATTACACTTTAATCAAATCTCAGTTCATTAAATGTTTAATGAGTAAGAGTCATTACGTTTCACGAACGCGATATTATCCCCTTAACGAGCGGTGCGGTTCTTGCATTAAAATGTAAACACTGCGTACCCCTTCCAGGCATTTGGGCGTACGGCCGAGTTGTTATTTTGTCTGCGACATAACATTACTCAGACTAGCGTTGAAAGCGCTCGCTTTTTTAAGATGTTAGAATTTAGATTTTAGTAAAATATAAGTAATCATGGCTTAAGGTTACGCATGTGGCATAAGTATTTTCATTGATTGAGTGGGTTTCAAATTTCCTTACAAAACAGGCAAAGAGTTCTATTCCTTTGCGGTGCGCATTAAGAACGAGCACCATAGCGGGCCGTGCGGATGTGTGGAATGTCTACCACGTAAGGATGGAACGCTCGCCTCCGTCTTGTATCCCGATGGTGAAAAAGGTCTGGTGGAATTAACTCGTGTAATTCCATCGCACACTCACCGAAATGTAGCCTGTAAAAAACAGACAGCCGTGCAACTTTTACGACGATGCTCGAGGCTTATAATATTTTTAATATTTCATTTGGAACTGGCCAGTTTAAAATGTTATCTAGTAAAATGCTACGACAACAGCTAACACCGTACTACGTTCATACCGATACTTCGATGTGCTACGGAGTCACGTAGCTTGGTATTCTTAGAGGAACTTTAAAAAGGGGACCGAGTCACAAAAGATCTTTTCGGATGAGGTGACTACAGATGTAAAAGCTAGAATAGTCCCCAAAAAATCAAATTAAAATATGACTGTCTTTTATCGTCACTCATGTTCAAGTCAGCGTGTCAGCCGCCCGTCTACCCCGCCCCGTAATAAGAGGGACTCATCTAAGTGTCGAGCACCTCCCGAGCGGTCATCTGTAGCGGGATCACTCCCGCGGGCACCGTACACCGGGACACCGGGATTTATTCCGTCTGAATAGCGTCGCCAACGACACCTCTGCGTCGCCCAATGTTTTATGACGTCATGAACATGTTTTTACCTTTGATTGGATTGGAATAGGAGAGATGATATGTGGTAACAGCTTATTTATTAAAACTCACCAACAATACATGCATACATATATTACAATATTACAGTGTCACATTTAAAAATTCTGATACATGTACCAATAATAGGTGAGTTCAGCTTTATACTACTACTAGTAACAATTTAAGCTTAATACAAATATCATGAAGAAATGTAATATAAATAAATAATAGGCTATAATAAATAATTTAGTCAATTTGATCGTTGAATACGTTTTTAAATATACAGTATAGAGAGTTTCAATTATTTAGCTTCGTTTACACATATTTAGCCTCTAAAGTCAAGTATTGTTTTGTTTATTGAGGATGAGTAATATTTCAAATAGAACAAGCAATTAGGTATTTCATTAATAGCTAAAGGTATTTCACTAAAATTTCTATTGCAACTGCGGACTATTAACTACGTGTGTTTCAATGCTACGACTTGCTACGGTCTCTCGTAGCAATACATAGTCTTTATACTACGAAATACAAACGGGCTCCATAGAAACTTCAAAGAAGTAAAAATGTTTAAGTATATAATAATTACATTATTATAGATTAATTTGGTCAATGTAAACATTGTAATATATAGGCTAACGTAGCGTGAGACTCTCGGAGTCCAGATTGATTAAATTGTTTGAAAAAGGTGATTGGTAGAAGGTGATCAATGGTTGTCAGAGGAAAGGGTTATGTTTAATATTGGATTGTGGTAAGTGGATTGATTATTGTTATAACCTTACATGGTAGCATACTTCAAACAACATCCAAGGTAAAACAGTAGGTATTTAGGACCTTAAAAAAAGCACAAATAATACAATTCTCTCTTATTCAATAAATAAAATTATCTTCACAAATAAATTTCTCGATAAGTAAAGTACGACCCATTTGGTGTTGCGGTTGAGAGGTCGGCTGCAACACCAAGGGTTCCGGGTTCGATCCCCGGGCAGTACAAACATTTGTGTGCATGAACATGTCTGTTTGTAATGGTCTGGGTGTTTTCTATGTATGATATGTATGTATTACGAAAAAAAAAATGTATTTAAGTATATTTATCCGTCGTTTAGTACCCATAATACAGGCTTCACGCTTATCTTGGGGCTAGATGGCGCTGTGTGAATGTCAGTGGATATTTATTATTATTATTATATTATAAACAACCAAACAATGTTCCATGAATTTTCTTAAACTGGTTATAACAGTGAAATAATTTGAAGAGTTCTTACAAACTGCCCACTCGATTTACAGTCCGGAGTCCTCTCGACTCCTCCAACATAAAACTGTTGAGTTTTAAGTTCACTCCGCACGTAATGAATCTTGTTTGCATACAAAAGCGCCGTTCACACGTCTAGACACTATTTAGTGCAACATTATGTTGAGCTTTACTCTTTGTATGGAAAAATTCGGTAATTAACCTGTTAGGTTGGACGAATAAATAGACTTAAAAGTCTTAATATAAAAACCATCGAGTGGGCTCAAACCAAAATGGAATTACTTTAAAATTCGTCGTTGCTTAAAAAATAAGTGTTTGAGTAATAATATCTTAAATTGTTGCTGCTATATTAAATAAGACATTGTCACATACATGCATACCATTAACGCTAAATAATACAAATCTTAAAATATTTACCAACATATCTATTAGCACATTCACATTGGCAACGTTGTAGGTATAGAATTTAAAAAGGCACTACCTCTCGTTGCAAGAACAAGACGCACAAGGTAACCCCAGCGACATCACCCTAACCCGTTACAAATTACGTGGATTACGTGAAAAAGAAAAGAAAAACATCGCTAAGCCAACGTCGCATCTGCCGGTGAACAAATGAACGTCATCAGTTACGTCACAAAACCGTGAATAATGAATAGCGAAATGTGTCAGAGCGCTAAAAACCGAAGTTACATTTAAATATTATGACACTTTGCATTTAGTGGATTGAATAAGTGAAAGTTTTTTTAAGTCCGCCCTAGCGGTTAGTATCATTATAATATGGTAAACAAAACAGCGATTGCTATTTTAATTAATAGTAAGTGCATTTGTAGAGAGTTATTATAAGTTAAAATGAGTTCTCTCGCTCTCTCGCTATCGCAGTCTACTGCTGGACATAGGTCTTCCCAATTTTGCGCCAGACACCTCAGTCCTCTGCTTTTTTCATCCAGCCTCCACCGGCAACATAAAGTCAGTAACTATAATTCAATTGTATTATTATCTCATTGAAATAATTTTATTATGTTCTATTTTTTGTTAATCTAAAAATAGTTCAGTTTCAGTGTTTTTCAATGTTGAAAATAAAGCACCCTCTTTAATCCTAAATTAAGGCGAAGGCGTCTTCGTCAATCGGCCTGACAAGTAACCGATCGACACTTTTAACTAAACAGTTCTGTCACAGATCGGTTTCCAATTAACGCCGCTTCGGCCGCTCTCATTATATTTTTAATTTGAGGGTGGAATCCCAAATTAAACCGGGCGATGTCAAAGGACAACCCGCTGCCATTAGGGCTAATAATTAAAGAATTCGACCGTCTTCACAGTCGTTAGACGAAATTAAGGAACCGGCTACAACTTCGCAAATTTGATTTAGGCACTGAACTTCTTTTAATATCACTAAAGTTGGCTAAAAACGTGTCTCCAATTAAGTTTCAGTTTGCCGACAGTTTGCTCTGATGTAAAGCTGTGTTTATACATGAAACAGTTTTGACTACGATCTCAAAGCCTTATATTTTTAACGTTTGTTATTTGTTTAATTTAACCTCCAAGTATTTTGTAGAATTTAAGGTAATTTTAATCGCTACAACAAAAAAAGTTGACCAAAGGTATATTAGTTTGCAATTACTATCACGCCGCAAGTAGTAAGCAAAATTATATGGGTACATATCAAAGAGCACCTAATGTTATTATTAGAAAAATATGAAGACAATATAAATCCATTGTATGTGGGTACAGTTAGTCTCAGCGAATCTTTGACCGGACTAATAATATTGATAGTCAAATTCTTAATCTATGAAATACAATAAATGGAATAACACCTAAAGTGATATTCGTAACCACTTATTGTTATATGTAAAAAATGTATCTACGTGTCATCACATACTTGACCAAAAACATTGGAATCACCATTCTGGGGTTCTCTAACGATTCAGGCACATTTAAATAATAATACAAAAACATGCGTAGCCGTATCAGAAAAACATAACATATAACAAACTACAACCAAAAAAGCATAGAGAAAAAAAGATAGTAAAATCAGGAACAAAATCCATCATACAGACCTTTTGTGACATGTGGCCTATATGGAGAAAAATAATATTGTCACATCCATAAAAATATGTACAGGGTGGCTACTTTATAACCGAAGTTAATACAATTGTTTATGTACTTTTAAAACTGGCATCAACTTCGCCTTAACCAAATTGATGATAATTTTAGATATGAAACGAGATAACCTTTTTTATTTAATATTAAAACAGTGAAACCTGTTTATACTCCAAGGTCGTTTTTTAAGTAATGTATTTTTACAAAGAAACATTTATTGCTTCACCAAGTACGAAATATTAAATCTCGTTTTAAGACCTGATCAGTTTTCAATAAGAAAAACCAAGTATCCGGTTATCTTGATGATAAAGGACATCATCGCATGTTATTGAATGATTGATTTATATATGGCTGATAGATATATAATGGAAAATCTCCTTAAAATAAATCACGGCTATTGTAGGGAAATTGGCCCTTAACCCACTATCCAGGCTCTTTGCTGATTGTGACTATTGTGATATAATAATAATATTAAATAAATATCCACTGACAATCACATAGCGCCATATAGCCTCAAACTAAGAATCAGCCTGTAATATGAATCCTAAACAACGGATACATATATTCATTTACTTTTTAATACATACATATTATACTCGTACATAAAAAAAACACTCAGACAAATACAAACGGACATGTTCATGCTCACACAATTTTGTTACTATCGGGGGATCGAACCCGGAACCCTTGGTGTAAGAGCCGACGTCTCAACCATAACACCAGATGTGTCATATAGTATCTTAAGATTAGCCAGGACCCACGGTTTAATGTGTCTTCCAAAGCACGAAATCACTCATTATATTACATTCCGGATACCGAATAGTTCCTTGACTTGCGCGATCATCATTGACGATTCGTCAACGTTGTCTATGTCTCTATTTACTCATTCAATTAAAGTATTAATAATATCTATGCCTTGTACCCAAGGTGGCATGCAAGAAACTAAACCAGCCTGTACACCGTTTGTCGGGCACTGCAATATTTTGCTCACCTTTGGGGTCTCCACATTATGCATAACTGATAAGCCCGATTTCGTATGCATGCGATCCTTGGCTCCTCGCATAATGACGTCCCGGCCCAGGAGGATACTGGCAGTTTTTGTTGGCTTGTTGTCTTATTCTGAAGCTAGTATATTATGTACGTTTGTTTAAACACCAACTGTAATAACCAAAACTAATCATATACAAATACACATATTTCCAAAATTTGGTTATCAAGCCAATAATGTGTTTTCATGATCTTAATAACTATACTTCCCCTCGCAGTTTCTGTAAGTTTCATGTCAATACATGGATGAAATATAATGTTTCGTTTGCCACATTTAAAACGTAGCATTATCTAAGCCTCGCTTAAGACTTCCAAACAAACCAGATTACCACACGTATTGAGTAAAAGCCTTTTAATTCCACAAGTTGTGGCGGTATCTTTTAGTTCGTCAGTAAGTGACTTAATAACCGGTTAGGTTTATTTCAGATTTTTCATACAGCCCACCTAATGGATAATCCCATGGCCGTTCGGGTACATTTTTACCATTTACCACGGTGTTCAGATCATCATAGGAATTATTTGCTACGGTAACTGATTCCTCAGGTTTGTAATCATCAAAAATCATCAGCTCATTATACTACTACCGAGGGGCATGAGCCTACCCGTAACCAGTGCGGATTAGTTGACTTTACGCACAACCTTTAAGTCTCTTCGTAGGCGCAGGGTTTCTTATGGTGTTTTCCTTTACCGTAAGAGTTTCGGTAACACGCACACATATTTTCAAATATTCGAAAACATTGGCACGTGGTCAAAACGTTATCACACAAAAGTCTGTTTACAGAACAACATATTATATTACGAAATGAAGTCCGCACTCCTCACGATGGGTTTTTGTATTCTAGCGCCGTGTTTCTTCACATAAGTATTCTTAATATTTTTTCACCGCCCAAACAATTCCCACCGTGTCACGTCCCCGTCGGGTTTCCGGCGCATTAAGCCCGCAACGACATGTGTAATCCGCACCGTGACACCTCATGAATGCCTCATTTATCATCACTGACGATGAGCGTGTCATCGCAGCTTGTGCTTTTTCTAATGTTGGCCATACTAGCTTTTTTCAGTATTTCATTCTTCGTTTTGGTATTTTCTGTATTAGTCGACTATATACACCTATATACACACGTCACGACACGTACGAGTAATTTGAGATGAAAATTATTCTTCAAGAATTTGAATTCTTAGTACACCTAATTTTTATTCTATTATTTTTATAATATTTATTTTTTAAATGTTAAATTTTTTATATTAGCAGAAGCAATGACATATCGCGGAGCGAATTATTACGTTGCAACCATGTTACAACAAACTGACACAACACATAAAAACGCAATAAAAATTTAAAATAAAATCATTAAAGGGGGCCTTCATTCAGCAGTAGATATATAAGTCTGTAATGACGATGGTGACTTTTGAGTGAGAGAATATTTGTTTTTAGTTTATATAGTTTCTAAGTGGATTTATTTTAGCCTTCTTATACATTTAGATTAGGTTTTTTTGGCAAATTAAAAGATTGGAAAATTGGGAAAGTTCTGACCTAATTTATAAAATACGCTGACTAATAATTCACTCTTTCAGCGATGTACAATAGACTATACGCGTTTGTTTCCTTCGAAATCATATTGGAAATTTAAATAGTTGTGCGGAGGCGGCGGCGACGGATCGGCTGTCACATTACCGGCCGATGTTATTGTACAAGTTTTGTGAGGGTGCGCCCGCCGCCGCGACGCCGGCCACAGATGGACGCTACATAAGTGTAGAGTGCGCTTCTATTATAATTTCTTATATTTTGTTTCTGTCTGAGATTCCTGATCGCAGATGAGCATAAGCTAAACTGCTTCTTGTTGTTGTTCTTGTTACTGCATTATTTGTCAAAAATGTGATATGTATATATTTGTGGACAACAATAAACAGAATTTATTATTATTCTTTTCTTTTTTTTTTAATTAGTGGGGCCAATTATATTATTTGTCTTTCGTCATAATATTATCATCATAAAGTCTATAGCAGCCCACTGCAGGGCAAAGGCCTTCCTACACAGCATAGCTATTGAGAGAATGGGCCGTAATCCATCACATGGACCCAATGCGGATTGGTGAGTGTTTATGACAACCATCCTAAGATTGTAGCCGGGACCGAAGCTTAACGGGCCCTGCGAAGCACGGAATCATCTTTATTTTCGGGCAATCAATCAGTCTTATATGGTAATTCCTTATTCCGATACAAAATAGAGGCGGTCAGTTGCAATAATCCATCACAGTCCTCCGTGCAGGCGCGTGTTTTATGTCGTTTTACGTATTCCTTGCATGGTTTGATAAATATTTGTTTCGGTACAGTTCGGACATGTCCGCGAATTGGACGTCCGGTGTGTAACTCGTTTTGTGATTGGCATGAACGGGGAATGCGTAATGTTGTTTTGTTTTGACGTCAGAGTGACGTAATAATATATCATGGTACGATATAGATCTGTGGAACTATACAAATAAATCAATTGTAGTGTCTGTTATTAATAATATATAACTACGATACTTTTTTTACTACACCTTTATTCTATAAATGGATATGAAGTCAATGAAGTAAGCTAAAAAGCAAATTGTATTCGCAAAATGTTCATGTTGAAATATTAAGATCAATTTATTAAATATCCACAAACATGTACATTTTCACATCGCTCCCAGCTCCAATTACAATTAGGACCTTACACCATGGCTAATCGACAACAAATAATAATTAAACATGGGAGTATATATTCATTGTACGTGAACATACATAATTAATAAATCTGAATTTGTAATAAATAAATTTACATAAATTATCAATAAATCCGAATTTGTGATAAATAAATTCAAATTAAATTGAATGTACATGCAGCCACGAGTCAGTTTATGTCCTTTAAACTCATGTGAATAGAGTAAACGCATCTCGCGATGTTTTCGTTTTTATCACCAACGCCAACAATAAAACTGTCGTATCACTGGCGTAAGTTTAATTTAGTGTCATATTCAATTGCGTGACCGGCTATCTGATCTACGTTACTCGTACGTTCCAAACTTCTACGTATCTTGTACGAAAATACCAGGTACAATCAATTTGTTTTCATTCAGCGTATGTTCCGCATTATACTATTAGAGTTTTGTGCATGTGAATTTCGGAAATTTACGATAATATGAAATGTTTGGCGACTTGCAGAAGCCGTCTTGGCATGAAGACTTGGTGATCGGGTTGAATCAAAATGGATTCAACGACTATATGTTCCCTTTCATTGTTAATTATAACGAAGGTGTTTGAACTATGAAATACACACTAGCTTTAAATGGAATATAAACTAAACTGTGCCCAAAAGTTGGCCGTTATATGGCTGATCATGATGATGAAAAAATTTTTCATTCAAATGTAAAACTAAACTTAGGAATATTTTCATCACTATGACATATGAAAAGTAGGCAACATAATTATATTGATTTACTTTAACACCGACACATAAAACATACATATTTAGGTGAGTCTATGTGAAATAGGTGTGTTTATATAAAAAGTATATAAGTCTGTTTATCCGCCATGAAGTAGTTATCCATAGTACAAGATACTTCGAGAATTAATTGGGACTAGATGGCGCTGTCCGAGTGTCATTGGATATTTATATGCTATTTTTAATTGAACCACTAACGAGGTCATTTTAAACTTCAAATTTATATTATATCATTGACGTCCATCACAAAACAACCAATAATTATATAATTTCACAACTGGACTGGCACGAATCAGTGGCTTCAGGCCAGTTGTCAACAACAAAGGTACACGGAGTTGCGACAAGTCAGATGCTAATCAGTCAACCCTTCAGGTCGACAAATCGGAAATTAGGGACGCATGAGCGCTCGCGGGTTAACCCTACTTCTGCCGGCTGGGTCTCCTCGACCCTCGAGACTTGCCGACCCTGTCCTGTTCTTTGAATATTTAACACGAACAAATGCCAGTTCACACGAGCGAAACGGTAAACTAGGTTTAGTGTTGCGGTAATGCTTTTATTTTTATTTTTCCGACACTTATAATATGACGTGATAATAGCAGCTTCCAAGGGTAAAAAGCGTATATGTATAAATCATATTAGAATGGACTAACTTGATGAAGTTTTTTTTAAAGTATCCAAGTACTTAACAGTTCACCTGATGGTAAGTGTCACCGCCACCCATGAACATTTGTAAGACCTCAGGTCCCAGAAACGCGTTGCCGGGCCTTTCAAAGTGTGTCGCACAAAATAAAATACACACAATAATATTAATTAATATTTTTTAGAACTTAAGTCGATTTTGCTTCCTCTACCATATAAAAGAAGCAATTCAGGTTATTAATGAAAACGAAATTCAGTTATTCATGAAAACGCTCCACAACTTGTGTGCACGGCCTTAATTTTCAACTTTGGCATTTCGTCGATTACAGAGCGGGCCTCTTTGATCACGTCGATAGACGCGGGTATCAGCTTGCTTAAGGCGCTTCTAGATAACTCCACGGTAATTTGAACGTTCTTTGACTAACCGTTATAAATGCCAAGACGGATTAACCCTTTGAAACTTCATTTTACTTAAGAAAATTGCCAGATAAGTTTTTGGGATAAATAATGAAAAGAAGTCACCCTGTCAATTGCCGTTGTTATTTACGTAAATTTATATGTATGAATATAGAATTACATGATGGATTTGAAATAAGTCTGAGTACTTCCAAAAGCAGTTGGGCTGAGATTAAATGGAGGTATAATTACAAACCTTTTTACAAATTTCTATCGGGGCACATGCAAAAGATGCTATAAGTTTCATAGTTACAATGTTGTGTGATTGCTTACAATAATTAATAATTAATAATAATGATTTAACTAACGATTTTTATGAATATGTTTTCAATTCCATATATATCAAATTCACAAACAATATTTATTCAAAACCTGCAAGTTTTTTACATATTTTCGAAAATGACAACGAATTTATGAAAACTCATTATATAAAAAGCAATCCTTACATATAGGACAACAGTTGACACAGTTTCGAAGGAAACTTAATTATTTCATTAACTTAGTCAAACAAATGTAACAAAGTATCACAACTCTGAATAATATGTTACATACAACATACTTCATGTAATTTAAAGTAATAAATAACAAAGGCGACAGGGACCGTAAACAACATTCCTCTCGTGGCCAGATGACGGTGACGTCTTAAAATATGGCGACCCTTTCTTCAGCTGTTGACTTCTTCCCCCGCATGCTAAGGTTCATTATAATTAATAAATGACCGCCGGGTTCCCTTAGGCCGCGCCGAGCGTTCCTGGGTTAATATTAAATTAGCGTCTCAAGAAGGTTATCATGTATGCAAGTTTTGGCTTTCCAAAACATAAAGTCGAAATTCATTTATTCAATTTAGGCTTCCAAAAAGCACCCATGACCGTCAAAATACAATATAAACTACATAATATGTAGAATAGTTCAATAATCTGACTAAAACAGAAAATTGTTTCAATGAGTTGGCCTGCTGAGAAAGAACTTCCAAGAAAACTCAACAGGAAGCCTTTTTTTGAAAATAATTTTCTTGTACAATATTTTACACTGTTAAGTAGCTGAGCACTTTAGGACAATTGCTTTTTATCAGATAAATAATCGTCAATAGTGTAATAACCTTTTTAATAAAGTGTTTTTTTTATTCCAGCCTTAAGCATATGTAATGATAATTCTACAATATTTTAAGGTACCAAATGAAACACATGTATACATCTTCCTAAAATGTATACAGACATAACACATTTATTCGTATTCTAAAATAAATAAATCTTTTATTATTTGGTAAATAGCCATTAAAGAAATCAATTCAACATAAAAATCTTAGTAACAAAATTAACAATTATTGAAAATGTAAATACTAGATGAAATATTTAACAAAATCGAAAAGTACGTCTGACCGAGGCAGGGTTCCCAAAACACTGGCAGCATTCCCGCGCTGAAATAATTTACCTATTTTAAATATCTTAAATCTGGAAAAGCATTTTTTTTATTCCTAGTAGTAAAATTGTGCGATTACATTTTTTTAGATATACTAGAGTCTAAGCATCGTCTAAATAATTGAATAGTCGTTAATCTGCTTTCGC
Organism: Leucinodes orbonalis; assembly: GCA_019425675.1. Classification (NCBI taxonomy): domain Eukaryota; kingdom Metazoa; phylum Arthropoda; class Insecta; order Lepidoptera; family Crambidae; genus Leucinodes; species Leucinodes orbonalis. The sequence continues at coordinate 179,156 of PQWD01009677.1, read as the reverse complement.
TCTAAATTTGTGGTTGCTGGTGTTTCTCAAAGCTGTGTGCGATCGCCCACTCTCTATGTATGCGCGTGCGTGCACAGATATTATGAGTAGGGCATGCAAAGGGAGTGACAGTAATCGCAAAAAAAATACATTTTTTTGTCAAATTGAGTGCTGTTGATGACTGCAGATCGCCTATGGGTTCAAATCTGAAGAGGAAAATGGACGAACAAGATGGAATCACTCAATATGTTAGCGATTTTTCCGCGTGTCTGGATGTGCAGGGTATGCACTGCTTATTTGCCTATATGGAGTGCACGTCACTGGTTACAGATTAGTGGCGGTCTTTATTATCCGGATGCCAGCATGGGCGATGCATTACCTCTCATGCTAATTATATTCTCAGTACGAAGTAATTGAAAAAAACGTGTCTAAAGTCAAGACTGCGCTTAACCAAAACTTGGATTGGCGCCGACAGAACATCGTGCAATTTAATCCTTAGGAAGATACAAGTGAGTGCTAAAGAATGTGCCACCCATAGCCTGTCATTGGATATTTATTTAGTATAAGAATTCTCATTGTTAATGTACCGAGCTGTATCTAGTTTCGCGCTGATTGGAAGATAAGGCCAAAATAAGGCCTCTCTATAGCTTGGTGTGCTCCATAGAATGAAACGATATTTTGTGGTCGGGCTACCTAATAAACTAGTCAATTCCTCTCGCGGTTTTTGCATCTTATTCTGTATATTGTAATCCAGACTTTAGCTGGTATCTTCTTGGTGATTAAATAAGTATTGCTATTTAGCAAGGAAATTCTGCAAGTATTTTGGAAACCCTGCCTTATTCTGATGCACTTATTGTCATATTATATTTTTAGTTTATTTTAAATTATAAGTGTATACAAACACAGAAATATTATATATTTTAAGGAAGGACTTAGATTTTACCAAATATATTAAAATTGTAAAGTAATAGAATTTTATAAATTTCAGCCTTATTGTACATATTTAATGATTCATTTACATTACAAAATAAAAGAGCAATTTTTTAATTTTTCAACAAAATTTCAAAGGAATTGTTTGGAATTTGTGACAGGATTCAACAAAGTAATTTATTGGTTTGATTTTTTGTTGAAGCCTAGTAGTTATATAGTTTATTTGTCAGTTACCCAGTTTTGCCGAGAAATCTAAAAAACTATGTTATCATAAATGATCATTTGATTTACTAAAATTAAAGTATCTTTGCGAATTACATATAAAACAATGAGCTATGTACCAAAATGTGCGTAAGACTATCTAGTTAAAAATACTTAAAAGTGAATTTTGGAAATGTGACAGTTATTTTTTTTCACAACGGGGACGATTATACCTGATGGCGACTGTACAATCATTAATTTCACAAATATAAAACAATTTAAGGGTGGACCCATAGCGGACATCAGTGATCGGCAACAGGTTGAATGTGGGGTCAAATTACAAGGAATTTTGTCATATTATTTATAGTCTAGGATATAAAATTTCCCTCAATGCACAATTAATACCCCAAGAAACCACAGCATGCCCAAGTTCGAATCGGCTTTAACTCAACAAAAACAGACAAGAGTAGATCGATAGGCCACAATACACGAAGCGTGAGGAGCTAGGGGCTCTCTCAAAGCTATAAAATTACAGATCAAAACTCTATCGACCCAATGGCCTTTATTCAAAGTCACCGGAGCGCACTATCAAAGAAAGTGTACTAAGGAGACCGTCTTAGGGTTACCAAGTTTGTTGGCAAGGGTTGCGATGCGGGTAGGGTACGTTTTTGAATGTAAATAGTGGGCGCGTATGAATTAAATTTAAGTAATTAATGGCTGGGCCACGTTTAAGATGTAATGGGACGGTTGTGGGCAATTGAGTTCGAGCTTCGCTTATTATGTGTTTAATGAAGTTTCTGATATTAAAAAATCCTTCTCACTTAGAGAAAATGAAAAGTGTTTCAGTTTAGGTCCTTACAGAACATTTATGAATATCAGATAAAGCTACCACTGGTTCGGACGGTAATTTTCTACTGAGAAGAATCCAGCAAGAAACTCAGTAGTTACTCTTTTGAAATTAAGTTAAGAGACAACACACGCAGATATCGCTCGTGATGGTAAGTGTCAAAATACTGCCCTCAACTTTAATTTCCTCAAATAATATTATTTTTATATACTTACATATTCACTTTATATTTCGATACAGTCCATATCATTCAGCAGCTTTAATTTCATTTTGCTGACATCAAATAAGGTCTTGGCAAACTCTCTCACAGCCCACTTCTGGACATATCTGCTCATTTTACGCCAAATATCTCAACCCTCTACTATCCTCATTCAGCTTGCGTCAGTGACCTCCAAAAGGACTGACCAATCCTCATGCGTGTTACCGGCACGTATAGGGTAGCTTTCCAAACATCTGTAAAGACAAGGCATCATACACGCCACGTAGCACAACCATTGGGCAGCTTGGGCCGTGACTCACCACGTGGACTCAATGCTCGTTGGTTGGCGTTAACGACTACGATATTAAAATTTCAAACTGGGAAAAAGCACTCAAAGGACTTACACTATTTGGTCTCCCCGCAGGACTGGAACCCAGGACTTCCGGATTTGAACTCCAGAGCTCAGCGCACAAGACCACAGAGGCCGTTAATATGGGCATATGGTTAATGGCAAAAGGCAATGGACAGGGCACATTAAGTATAAAACCAATAGAAGTACTACTACGTAACCGACAAGAAGTGTAGGACGTCCACCCATAAAATGGAAACATTATCTGAGGAAAATTATATCTTCTGATTGCTGGATGAAGATAGCTCCCGACCAATAGAAGTGGAAGTTTTTGGGGGCTACTATTCAGCAATCAACATGATGTTGCTGATACAATGATGATGTAGAATTTCAATGCTGATAGTAATCTGTACTGAACACGTACTCAGTGCGATAAGGCTATCAGCACCTCAAATCAAAGAAATCTGACCGATTAAGAATCATCATCAATCATGATAAGATGAGAGATTCTCTTCTTCTTCTTTGTCGTACGGGCAGTCTCTTCAACTCGACGACTAAACACCTTTTTAACGTTGGAGGGTGTAAGGCCAGATTACTCAGCCCAGCTACACTAAGAAATCTCCTAGAGCTTTGTCCTTATTGAAGGCCTCTCCAAGGGTCCTTGGTGAGTGATGGTTCCTCGCCCGGTATTCGGCCACTTAACTACATTCCAGCAGGACATGGGCCGTCGTTTCCTCAGCCCTCATGCACGCTCTGCACATGGGGCTATCTCTACAGACATACCATACTACTTCTACCATTAGTGAACAGGTGCTTGTTAAAACTGCAGTGTCCTGTCATAGTGCCATTATCAGCCTTAGACGTTTCCTGCCTAGTTTAAGTATGATCCCAGAGAGGCAGCAATTCCAGAGATTCTTAAATTAGATTTCAGAAGAGATTTAGTTCTTACCTTTTACTTGCTCATTTCACGTTAAGCATTTCAAAGTAAATTTACTGCACACCCATACCCTTGTTGCAAAAATTCCACGACTCCGTCCCATTAAAGGCATCCCCGATAATGAACTGAAAATCTAATAAGAAAGATCAGTGCGAGCGGGGGATTAGCCTGTATCTTGCGATACGGTGATCCTTGTACGAGTGGCCCTTTATTGCGTTATACGGGAAGGGTTAGGGCTACGGCCCTCGTGAAGAATTTATAAATAAGTTAAGGCGAGGGCTAGGGAGCATATTCGTTCTTAACTTGTAGGATATTTATGAGATATGGTAAAAAGAAAAACGTTTTTAGTAATTACTATGTGCGTTTACATATTCTTAGAAAATGCTTTAAAAAGTCAGCTGCATATATATACATGACGATTTGAAATATTTTTAATTTTATTTAATGAAGTTGCAAATAATCATTAGTACATTAATTTTGTCTTATTGGACCTTAAGTTAAATAAATTTGTATGCTAAATATGAGAACATTTTAAGGATGAAGATACATTTGAACAACAGTTTGTTTAATAAGAGTATATTCTAATGACAGTTTTTAAATTGAAATTTATCCTACAACTTTATCAGATAACATTATTGTTTGCAAATTTACGTGGGATTAAGTAGTCCTTATCCTGTTATAGCGTATACAATGGCCACCCGAGCAAGGGCCCTCATCTTTCGCCTCAGCGTCTTACTTTGTTTTATCATATTTAAATTATTAGAGTCAGATGTGGAACGTGTACCTAATTGCCGTACTTTGTTTAAGATAATGTACCTTTGGCTCGGCTCCACTTTTGTTTTCTTGTTGTCGTGATAAATCCGCTAGACGCTGCGTTACGCCCAACTTTCCACTGTTTTTGTTCGGACTCCCGCTTTGGAGAGAATAAAATTTGTTATGCAGCCATTTGAGGCCGTAGGTGCTCAAGAATAATAAGCCGAGATTGCGTTGTTTTGTAAGACGAAGAAATTCAAAAGTTTACAGACAAACGGAAACGAGCACCTCCACCATGTGCGCTTGTTGAATTTTAAAAGGCCATTGTTTAATGGGGGTTTGTTATAAGAGAGATATATATAATTTATTATAATTAATGTTTTACGACAACGATTTTTTGTATAAATTCGTTAATATATGTTTTTCTGTATTACTCGTATAATAACGATTAGGATAAGATAGTCCGTGTAAACAGCAGATTAAAATAGAATCGAACCACAACTCTTATAACATAAAATCCTGCTATTGTCGCCCAACCGTCTGCCGAGAGTGGAGATTATGGCGGAATTCTTCACTTTCGGCTAGAAAGCCTAAGTCCAGCAACTGACTGTCAGCTTAATATTGCCTAACTTGGGATTAGGCGCAACCGCAAGTCTGCTAATATTAATTTATTAAATAAACGAGACGAAGAAATTTTAAGTACAACTTCCAATTATATTTAGTGTTGGTGACATTTCATTGTAATTTAAATTCAATGCTATAAAGTCATACATCAAACACTTTAATTTAATCCACCTACGCCTTACACACCGTGACTTTCTTGAGAAAACAATGGTTCGCGCTCATTCATATTATAATATATTTTCACCCATAAATCACTTTTAAGTGTTATTTCATTTCCTCAGGGAGGCTCGCACAGCACACGCATCGAACGAGTAAGTAATTGAAATTTGAAACAACTTTTGATTTTCCGAAATGACTCCACCCCCGGTTCCCGTTGGAATTATTATGAATTTCCATCCCTCTACGGGCCAGGCACGTCTTAGAATAAATGAAGCACCTTTTATACGCCCACCGGCAAATTTTCTTATGGTACAGTCGCTTCGTTTGAAAGGCAATGCAAATGTTAGGGTTTTATGTTCGAGGGAATTATGGTGCTCAGTTCCGTCTATTCAAAATGATAGAATTTGATTTTACCATGTGAATAGTATATTGTAACTAATTTACTTACGAATGATGGACTACTTTTAGTTTATTTTTATTTGTTTTTCTATAATATTTTGCCAGGTACTGTACATAGCTACGATGAAGTAACTCCTCGATGTCTATTGCCATTCAAAAAGGGCTTTTCAAATATAAGCTCATTAAAAACCTTAATTTGATTTCGTCAAATATTACCTTCTTGAAACGAATGAAAAGATTGCTGAATCAAAAAGACAATAATTGACGGGAGCAGTACTTTAATTTTTAATACTATTTATCATAATATTAAGAAAGGTATTTATGTGTTACCATACTCAATTCACTCAAGTCATAATTAATGCTGGATAGTTTTATCTTATTTAGAAAACTACTTTTTAAAGAATTAATTTTCAAAAGTGGATAAATATAATTGTGATCATACCTTGATCACACGAATACCTATGATCATGTTGTGAGGGACACGTCTTCCCACTTTGTCTTGGACAGGCGATCTTATGCCTAAGGTTATTGATTGTAATGTCATCTAATTTTAAAATCGTCACACCAAAGTCACCGAAATTGAAATTTATCACTACAAGGTTTATTTAGTTAGTAACGAGTACAATCGTTATCAAGCAAAGTTATCCAGTTTAGTTATATATATATAGGAGGCATACGAGCATACGGTTCACCTGTGGTAAGTGACACCCGCCGCCCACGGACATTTGCAAGACTTCAGGTCCAAGAAATGCGTTGCCCGGCATTTAAAAGAGTGTACGCTCTTTTCTTGAAGGACGCTAGGTTGTATCGCATCGGAAATGTATCCAGTGGGAGTTCATTCCACAGTTTTATCGTACGTGGCAGAAAATGTCGACAGAATCAAACTGTCGAAGACCTCGTCACGACAAGGCATAACGTCATCCAATAACGGCCGCCATACCACTAATTTCAAAATGCACTAATAAGATCGTGGTTGGGAATGTACAATTTTGCACTCATTTTTGTTTTAGGGTTAGATTTAATTTAATTACACCATTAGACAATTAAGTTCGCTATACAGGGGGGTTACCGCATTACCGCAATCTCTTAAAATAGTATTGTTATAATGTTACGTCAGCATTTTTGTACCAGAAAAGACGAAGTAATATTATTGTAACACTACTTTTAGGGGTGGGGGTAACCCCCCTGGTACTATTACTACTTTTATGTTAATGGTTTAACCATTAACATAAAAACTGTACCGGAAAACCAAACTTACAGTTGGATTTAAAGTCGTAATTGAAGCCTAGAATATAAGCCGTCACCGAGAGACAAAACGTCACCGAGCATTATGAAGGCAACTATCACGCCGCGGGCTCGATGACAAGACATTGTCAGCCCCTCGCCGCTGTCTTTGCCTTGTTTACAACATTGTAGTACGCCATTTGAATGTAGATAGTTTATGGACGGCTTACACCACGAAAGCATACTCAGTGAGTGAAAGCTTTGAGGAAATTTGCATTGAATGTCACGGGCACTGGGTTATAGTTTCACTTATCTGTTATTAGAAGATTGAGAATTACTTGATATCAAAAACAAAACTGAAGTTTCTCAGACCTTGTTATTGATTCGGTTGATTGGATGTAAAAAAACACTACATATTTTCAATAATATTTCGATTCATGTTGATTAAAAAGTAAAGTAGCGCTGAGAAAGCAATTATATGAAATATTTTTTCATAATAATATTACCATTCACAGTATTTTCCAACACGCTATGGGCCAATGTGGCGGATATTGCTTCAAAACCGTATGACCAGAATCGTGTAAGAAAGTCTAGTTTAGCAGTAGGCTGTACTTCTAAAATAATGGTAACTTCAAAATTACCGAGATGACCAGATCACTCACTTCATACCAAACGATATACCTGACTACAATCAGATGTTAGCTGTGTTATACCAAGTAATTTCACTTGTATGAGTTTACTTGCCTAATGTTTTAAAAATCTAAATGTACTTAAATGTTTATTAGCTAATTGTAACTGACAGAACATACACTAGATAAGTTCCATTGTATTCAAGGTTTAATTCACGAAACCCGCAAGCGCGTTATCAACACACATCCATTATTCGAAGAGTTTGCGATCCTCAACCCTGCGATGATCCGTCCATTAAGTATTCATCTTGCGTCATTAGCGGCAGCCGTTATTAAAACCACCTGTAAATCCTGTACTCCCGTCTTGACTTGCCGACACGGCCCACGTACAGGGAGACGGGGGTCGTCCCTTCCGCCCTCGTGACTTTTGTCCCGAATCACAGCACGTCTTGGACATCGGGGACACGTCTTACGGAATTAATAATAAGCCAAGAAGCCGGCTGCGGTCGGGCCGAAATGTGAGGAAATCTCTAACCCTCATTAAGGGTTGTGTGCACTCACCGCGCGCGCCAACTCACGGCGCTCTCATTGTTTATCGGTGTTGCGAACATCTTGCCGCCTGTAAACGCAGTAATAAGGATGCTGTAAGCGGCGGTGCTTTTGTTGCAGCAGTCTAATTTGCCATTTGAATTTAAACGCATCATTTGCTTGCTGTTAGCACTTTATAAGAAATGATTTCATGTAACCAACATCCCACCAAAAAACATTCTGTAAAAACTAGCCAAGCTCGATGGAGCTGCTAGATTATCTCTAAAAAGTAATGAATCAAGACAAAGACGTGCCAAGTCTAAGTTCCTTACTGCAATTGATTAATTATTATGGTAATGTTGTGTGACTTGATTTAAAGTAGTTATTATATCTTACTAGATGACGAAAATTTCAGCGCTCTGGTATTAATCCAAAGGTTCTCAAATCGGGGCCTGAAAATGCGGCGAAATGGATCCTGTAAAGGATGGTACGGCAGTGTTTGCTTCGCGCTCGACTTGGCGGGGGCACTGCCGTGCCCCCAGATTAGTTCACACGGATCACGTAAATACTCTTCCAGTTCAAACATTTTGTAAGTTCACCAGCTAGCAAGATTTTCCGTTATTATTATGAATATATATTCCAATATTTAGACTAGTAGCGCATCAGTGAAGATGAGAAGAGGTTTCAAATCTATACCAATGCCAAACCGTACATTTCAAGACTATTAAAGCTTTTAGTATTGAAGCCAATTTTCACCAATACTTGACAATCTGCTATGCAGCATTGAGCTCGAACCGCAGATGATATTAAAGTACCTCAATCGATTTATCTTACTAATACTATAACATATACTGACACATAATTTGGACCCTAATGAATTATGTCAAATAGACATTCAATAAAATATGCAGGCTTAATGTCTTAAAAAGGCCCTGATCACATGATAAATACAAAATTTATATAATTATAATTAAACGATGAGCTATTGAAAAATCTGTCTTTATTTGTAACGCAATATCATTACGTTCCAAAACATAACCATGTCGTGTAAATATCACAACAACATGGCGCCGCGGCAACTTGCGGACGCAAGACGTGACCCGGCGACGCGGGCGCCTAACGAGTTTTTGAAAACGAACACGGTTACAATGTCTTAAATGGATTTTCATTTTGAAGTAAATCGTCTTCAGGGAACGTGAAGTTGTTGGTAGAATAATTTGAACACAGCGGATAGTGGTCATGCGATTCTGGATGGTGTTGTTAACGTTTCCGATTTATTTATTACAGAGACAAACCAAAATTCAACTTATCTGGTATCAAAAATAAACACACATAAAAACCGTTTCCAAAGATGTTGATAAAACACTAGCATAAGTTTTAATACAGCAATCTATTGGAGTAATAACATAACTTTTGCCATACCAGCAACCCAAATGTTACTTATATGCAACCAAAAGACAACTTTGTCACCACGCACCGAGTCGAGCACGAGTCTGTAGAACCACGATGCTACCTCTCATTCTCTGGCACGCGTAACGAAATTTTTGCTTTTCATAAAATTTATATTTTAAAATACAAATTTTGCTTTAGCAAACGATAGAACTAAACAATTATTTTTGTTTGAACACACGCCTGTTTTCAATTGCTAAACTAAATAGGAAAATCACCCATGTGCGCGCCATAGGATTTAACTAACATGTTTGATAAAGAATGCTCCATAATCAAAGGTATTAAAGCCTAAAGTCACATATGCTAATCTCAAATGAACTCTCAATCAAATGTGTGCGCTATAAATAACAATTAACCAGTCGTCAGATTTGTATCGAGCGTTAGGGGTGGGTAAATTATCGCAACGCCGGACGACGGAAAGAAATATCGCCGTCGACACTTGCACTCGCCTCCGGTAGTGGTGGGCCGTGGTATAAGTATCGATGAATGGTGTAAATAAATCTATTTTTAATCATCATCATTGCAGCCTAATATGTTACTGCTTTGGTGGCTCATTGCCACACCAATGTTGCATTCCAATCTGGAGGGCGCGAAGGTTCGAATCCCACCACGTACCAATGTCTCTTATAATTTTCGGAATCATATATACGTTTATCTGACGCTCTTACGGTAAACAAAAACATCGTGAGGAAACCTACGTACGCCTGTAAAGGGATTCAAAGGTTATGTGTGAAGGCACGTGCCATTCGGTGGGGACGTTTAATGAGCTGATGATGATGATGTCACTGGTGTACGAATAATACACCGAAAGACTTACACACGGGCCGATATCTTGCAAACAACAGTTATCCGCCACGTATAACCTGGTCATCAGGCTATCTGGCTATGGGCCAGCCTACGCTTCTTTTCCTACTACGTGGGCCATCCGAGAACCTTGATGCCAGGTCGGCTGTCGGTTCTGTGCCCTGTTCACTGCAATCGAAATTTGCTAACCGTATTTTTCGCAAATGTCTACATAGGGAATAGAGAAAAAATATATTGTTTAACGGCTTTTGTAACGTGTTTTGCTGATTTAATTTCAAACTTCTCAATCTAAGTGTTACTATATCATACAATTACAAGAATATTATCTATACATCATTTAGGATCAATCTAAAGTGTATGGTACTAGCAGAAATATTAGGGCGCAGAGATAATAAATTGTTTAGTAATTACTTGCTATGATTTTAATCCAAAGTCCACAAGCGTGAATATCTGTACAGCATTAAAAAATATAACATGTACTCTGAAAGCCGATGCATTCCTATTTCATAGGGCAAATACTAAACTCTATAAATATGATAATTTATTATTAAATAACTTTAAAGATACAACTTGTTAATTCATATTTATATCGACAAGTGTTTATAACATCACTATAGTCCGAGTGTTTATAAGTGCTTAACAAATCGGTGTGTAAAGACCGCCGGCCGCCCGCCGAGTGTTAATCACTTAACGCCGGATTAAACGTAGATTTATTGGACAAAAATGCCCCTTTATAAAACAATGGGAGTCCGGGCAAACTATATTGTACCAAGAAGTGATTTTGTAAGTAATTTAGCTTCGAGGAGTCTTTGTTTCACGTATAATTGGATTTGAAGAATTAATCGTAAATGCAGGCAGTTGAATGATTTTATTCATGAATCTTATTTTTTTTTTATGTAGGTACAAATAAGTTGAGTACTTAATAACATAAGGCAATCTAGTATTTAAGTAAGAACAAATTAAAACTAATTTCACCTTGAGTATCATTGGAAATTATTTATTAAGACATTATTGGGTTTTTTTCTTAATAATTCACAATTAACTTCACTATAAGTTAAATATATAAATTTTAAGATGATTTCATTAAACATTCAATCAAATTTTTCCTATGTCATAATTCATAAATCACACTATACGAATCTAAACCTTATTAAAGTCATTCAATCGCTAAGTTTTGTTAGAAAACCAAATAAAATGACCTTTTTTGAATGGTGAAACCATAAAAAGGTGAAATAACTATCGAATCTTCTATTGTAAGGAACCTCAAAACTGAGGTCCGACATCAGAAACGGAATGGAGAAAACACAATTTCTAACAAAAGCAAACCTATTTAGTTGTCGTTAGTGACCGGGCCGCCCTTTGCTGAATTCTTCCACGAACTATTCTGCTTCAGTATTTATTTACGCAGCGAATCAAGTATTTATTTATTGGACGATCGCTTTGATCGAATGACCTCGCAAACACGCGATTGTCCATTCGGCGAAGGGTAGCGATGTTGTTAAGTGGATACGTCAGTTTTATAATCAATAAATTGTCAGAACGTTAATAAGTTTGCCGAATAGTGAAATTACTAAGGTTAACAAAAATAACTAAATTATTTCTATCACGTAATCATTCAAATGGTTTCTATTATGCTTTTGCTGACTTTGAGGATTTTTATTTATTCATACACATAATTTTAGATACCAGAACCTTTAATCACGTGTAAAAAATAATGATTTTTAAATAACGTAGGTATATCTACCATATACCGTAATCAAGAAACTAAGAAATAAGAATTCTTGGGATAGTGGCACAAAAACAGCTGAGTTACCCAGTAGGTAAATCTGACATAGTATCTACAGATCACATAAAATATATTATTTAAATAAATAAAGTAAACTTTTTTTATGATATCATAAATATGGCTCTAGCAAACTAATTATGATTGGTAGGAATATAAATGTAGTTACTTATTTAAATTAGTACGCCGTAAGATGAAAAACTAATTAAATTTAAAAGAATAAAACATTATTAACGACATCAGATAGTTATCCATAAATATTTTACACAGCGTGGTCTAAATAATTTAATTTATTTTGACAACTATTTTTTTCCACAACTGTAAGCACGAACAGTTTTCCAAATAAAAACACAGCCTTATCCATATTATTGACTACGTTCACTAAAAGGGTTCCCTTTTACGGTAGCTACTATGTCCCGCAGCCCTCCTGTGCTCCCTTACACAGAAATTAGTGCTTTTTGGGCACGTTCCCGGTACCAGAATGTGATTTTATTTGCAGTAGTTCGTTGTATTTATCAATGTATTTTTATTGGAACAACATGATAACCATCGTATTTTTTTATCGTGACCAGTCGTTGAATAATATTTTTATTTAAAATCCAAATTATTATTCCAAACCTTAAGCGCAAGTGACGCTTAAGTTTTGGAATAACCGTTTATACAATATACATGTGATGTGATAAACGTCAATGACTCATTGGGGGACTATTGCCTTCCAATCTAAAGGCCGCAGGTTAAAATCCCGCCACGTACAATGTCTATTCAAATTTTGGAAATAATGAGTACGTTATCCAAGGCTCTTACGGTGATGGAAAACATCGTGAGAAAATTTGCGCACGCTTGCGAGAAAAAAGTTGTGTGTGAAGTTGGCCAAGGGCCGCGTGGATAACTAAGGCCTATACACCCGGGTACGAGACACTCGTGCCCCAGCGGAGTGCAGTAGATGCTTAATGAGCTGATGATAATGTGATAAACACCACATAACTCACCTGTGGGTGTTTGGTTTCTCCCGCAGCAGCATTGTGTGTATGAACTACATTCATCTAGTTTTTACAAAAAAAAAACTAAATATTAAAGTTTGTTTATTCGCTATTTAGTACCTATAGGTGCAAGCAAATTCTCATTACATTGACAGGTATTGCTACTGATGTGAAGAACTTAAAAAAATACTATTGGTGAGGTGATCCTATGTCGAACGGTGAATATTGTCACTATTCAGTAACTAAGAACTAAATAATGAAAAAGATTGACATGATAGGTATATAAACTTTGCATGAGCCGAGAATTATAAGAAATTTATATATATACAAAACGTGATTACGTGATCACTAAAAAGCTGTGAAGGAAATTTTAATTTCCTTTAAATCTTTGTAGGTACCAAAACAACCTAAGTTTAATTGGTTTCCAAAATATTTCTTAGAATTTAATATGAAAAACCTAAATCTTTATTTATTTATAATATTACAATAATTCTCCCACCTCCTCCTGCGAGTACAATTAAATTTTATTATTTCAGTTTCATAGGTAGGTTATATAATAAACCAAAAAAAAGATTTTATTAATTCTTTTTCTTAAGATTATGGGCAAATCTTAAGAAAAAGAATAATAAATATCATCAAAGTTTATACAAAAACATCCACTAAAATAAATAAAAACTAAATTTAGCACGTCACGATATTATAAACAATACATATAAATATATTAAACAGCGCCATCTACACGTAACACTAAGAAGCGTAACAAGCCTTCCCCGTCTCGTTTAAGCAACCCCTCGGTGCCGAGTTTCTTATAATAGCACACTACGGAAAAGCGGGTGAGTTTCTAAGCTGACAAAGCATTCGTGAATGTTTCCCGCAAACGTTGCATGGAAAATAAAGCTTTACAAACATGCAGATAGAGTCGTTATTTTAGACAAATAACACTTATTTATCTATAATTTCATTACACTTAAACCTTTTTAAGATTTATGTTATTTATTTGATATTTTATGACGTTCACTGATTAATTTCATGAAAATTTATAAATATTTAAGAGAAGTTACAATATAAGATTTACACGAACAAAAGCATAAGTTCCCTGTCAATTGATGTTTCTCATTTTTGCCACTGGAGGTGTTTTGAAGCTGCTTATGATGTAATCATAAAGGTGACATTGGGAAGAGCCAAAGGAAGGTTCAAGGACGAAACATTATGATGGTTTTATATTTGAATTCAATTTAATTTCAAATAAAGATTACGGGATGGGTCTTAATTGAGCTTATTTAGACAATGTATTGATCGGATTATATTTATTCAGTATCATCTAATCTGTAGGCGTACTCGTCTGAATACGCATACATCATTTTAGTAACTTATTATTAATGCAACAAATCTTACCAGGATTGACATTTCACAAGTATTCACAAAGATATTATTATTAGCTTTATGATTTTCTTTCTTTTTTACTCTTCATTCGTAAGTATTATATTATGTAGATTAGTTAGTTGTTATCTTATGCCCGCAAATTATCTTAGTTTAATTTTTACATATTATAAAACCTCATAACCTAACATTACATGTACTAGTACAGTTGCAACACATTGAAGCACTATCTTTTGAAGATATAAGAAGGTACCGTAGAAATCAAAATTTACGAGTAACTTAATGACATCAATGATGTTAGTAAAACATAATAAGATCTTATTTATAAAAATACCACAGCAGTTTCTTATTGAGCACCTTAAATCTTTGACGTGTTTACAGTTCTTGCATGCTACCTGGGTAACCAAATATTCGACATGAACTTTTCGGATACGATAAAGTCATATAAACATTTGAAAAATTAGTTAAGTAACGCAAACCCGTCACAAATATGTCACAGGAGCAGTCAAACTCAATGTCAAAAACCCATTTATAAAATTTAGGCTTACGATAAGCACTTATTAACGTCATAATACAATAAAAATACATCATATAAATTTTAAGTAAACATATTAATGTATCACCCTATACGAGTAGGCTCGTGCCCCTTGGTGGGGACGTTTAATGAGCTGATTTAATGTATTGTGGAATTTTCATTCTACGCAACAAAACCCTGTATTGTCATGAAACTTTTTGTCTGTTTGTCGCAATGCAAGGCGAGTAGACTAAACTACTTATACATGATTTCATGTAGTTTATTTACTTGTTTATGCAAAATCTGTCCGTGTTAAACAACGATCAAACCTCGTTTCAACCATGACCTACTACACCCCTGAAATAGCGTAATTTTGTATTGCAGCGTAAATAACGCAATTAGAATTGCTTACAGAACAAGTATGTTTGACCTGGTCTTGACCGCTTTTAAAGCTATATGCCATTACAATAAGATCATTGACGAATAGTTGGTGTGGTCAACAATCATAACATTACTATTCGATTTTAAAAATGTCAAATACGTGTGTTCGGACCAAAACATTATCCGGTAATTATTCTCCTGAGTTATTTAAACTCTTGGCAGCCCTATTTGGAATACAAGTCACCTTAATTTTAAACTTCCATTGCAAAGTGAATTTGTTCACTCGAAACAAATATAAAGGAAAAGTAAGATAGCTTAAGGTAAAATAGAATACTTTAATCTCAGAAAACTAGTTGTGTGAATGAGGAATGGAACTGAAGATGTATTGAGAATATTTTAATTTAAAATTTTATTTGAATTGAATAGTAAACTTAGTTTAATGTTATTTTTATTAAATATTTATAAAAGTTATTTTCAAAATCCCGTCACTACAAACCGTATTTTTATTTTGCACGGGATTTGATACAAAAATATTGTTACAATCTTTTATATGTTAATTATAAATATAATTGATAATATATTATCACGTTGTTATTTAGCAGATACCTAGAAGATTTATACAACAAATTATACTTGTAACGTTCGTAACACTTGTAACCATAAATCGTGAATATGAACGTCAATGGTTACGACGTTACTCAAATGCTACGACGTAGCATTCGTAGCTGTCGAGTTCATATCGAATTCAATGCGATAATATCCAATACCATGTACGTATATAATAAAATAATGTTAGTATGTTCACTTCGCATGAATGTGCACAAAGCATACTTGCAGCATTTTTTTTTATTGAATAGGAGGCAACCGACCATACGGTTCACCTAATGTTAAATGTCACCTCCGCCCATGAACATTTGCAGCAGAGGCCAAAGAGAAATGCCTGGCAACGCATTTCCTTAAAAAAAGTGTACACTTAGGAGGACACCATATTGTTTTGTCAAATTCGACTTCTAACGACAAATTGAAACTTCTAATGAACACTTATCAAATTTAATGTAAATACTGACCTTAGGAGGTGGGCTGCGAGGTGCATTTGGCAATTGAAGCAGGTGCCTGATGCTGTACCCTTGCCGGGACTTGCGTGACATTCTGCAAACATTGACACATATCAGTTTTAGAAGCCGATTGCGTCTCATCGTATGGATACCATCGGCGGAGTTATTATAATAAGTACATAAAAGAAAACATAGGAAGTGCACTGTGTGTACAAAAACACAAAACGGTGGAGTCACATTAGATGAGACCAGGCAAGAATATTTTTTTATATTATAAAAACTACACATAATTTTTTTTTCGATTTTATCAACCCCATAGTTTAGAAATTAGAGGGGGACACACTTTTTTCAACTTTGGAAGTGTTTCTCGCGCAAACTATTTCATTGATAAAAAAATGGTATTAGAAACCTCAATACCAGATTTTAAGATCTACACATTGAAAACCACACGTGGGGGTACGATGAAAAAAAATTTTTGAGTTTCAGTTTAATGGTTAACAACAAAATATATATTTTTTTTTCAAGTTTCTTATTAAAACCTAATAGCGGTTCACAGAATACATATAGATACAAAATTGGAATAGTGCAGTGCTTGTAGTTTCAGAGAAAAAATGGGTTGTGATATTCGGACGGATGGACAGACAGACAGACAGGCTTGACGAATCTATAAGGGTTCCGTTTTTTGCCGTTTGGCTACGCCCTAAAAAGAAAAAGAGTTCAAAATAGAAACCCTATATCAGGCGCAACAGTATCCTAATTTCTAGTTCCTAGAAATACCTAAGTATATACTTTGTTATAAAAAGACCATTGTAACAACAACAATTACGAAACGTGTTCCATTTTTATATTAGAAAAATAGAAATCCTACGCTACGCCTGCCAAAACGCGCTCACACCTGCTGGGAACTCTTCCAGCCTCAAGTTTTAGCGAAAGGTCTCTAGTGGAGGCTGAATTAGAGAAGCGTAGGACCAGATCATCTGAAGCAAGATAGAAAAGATCTATGTCCGGCAGTGGACTGATAGGTAAAAGAGAGAAAGAGAAAATCATAATTCTTTTTAAGTAAAAACTTTAAGGCGACATAATTACAAACGTAGATAATAAATAACTTATTGAGATACTTAGGAAGAAATCGACTTTCGTAAGTATTAATTGCACTGAAGAGCAATGTCTCTAATTTGTTGACATTGTAAGCATCTGCCAACTCAGAAAAGAAATCCAGAAAAATATTTTAATAATATGGTTCGTTTCATTGTATCACATTTCTATGCTTTGACTGAATTAGCGAAATTCAACCTTATTACAAAGGATTCATGGACGATATCAAAGTTTTATTTCAAATCATAAAAGAAAAATTATACGAACTCACCACCAAAAACATTTCATGTAAAATGTTGCCAAATCGACCACATAAGGTTTGCCTTGTGAAAAAGATATCAGATCTCATGTAGAGCCTTGATTCTGAATCTACACGGCCTAACCCTACCGACCTTTATTATATCAGTAAATATGTATGGCTTGGCTGTTTTGTTACTTACTTTAGATCAGAAACTAAGCGCAAGTCTTAACAACATTTTAAATGAAAAGTTTATGGTGGGATTTCAGTTATTTTTGTAAGTTGCTAAACAATCTTTTTAGGGTATATTTTTTCCTTAAACACTCATGAAAAGGTTTTTTTGGTTACTTTCTAAAGTCCCACGTAAAGTCTCATGTCCTAATTACGCCCCGCCCCCTTTTAAGGGATAGGGGGCAAAAATCATAAGTTTATGTTTTTTTTGTTGTATACCAAACTAAGATCACATACCAGATTACAATTGGATGATAATCAGTGTGTCAGTGACGAAATCGGCCTATTTAATATTAACAAAATCTTATTAGATTATTCAATTAAGACTGAGTGCTATATCAATTTATGATCGACATCGTATCCTGAGAATATGAACTATTCTGGTACTTCAGGAACAAATTTTATAAGAGTTCAAAAAAATGACGAAACACTTCGAGAAAAGGTAGGTAGTGCCCGTGCGCTTAGATATCATTTTTTGGTTCAAGGACGCCACTCAAAAATTTGCCCCACCGGTCATCGGTGCTTCATACTAAAAGTCATCACGGGTATGTCCACTGCCACTTGCTTATCCGAAGTTGATTTTATAAAAGATTTTCATAGTTATTGTAGTTTAAATAGAGCATACCTATTTCAAAAGTAGGTTAATTTACGATCCTAGTTTGATTGGGCAAAAATTTCAGTCTTCGAATCTCATATTCCTCAGCAAACCACATCGGACAAATCTTAAGACGTTTCCATGGCAACCGCAACGTCTCGTGTACAGTCACGTGCGACCTGATATGTAGATGGATAAAAACATATTTCTCAAACAGGCTTAAAGGTAAGATGTCTGTGTCTCATGTTTATTTTACGTAAAATCTAATGCTAGGTACGCAAAATAAAAATAATCATGAAAATTATATTTTAGTACTTAACGTCGCGATGTCTCACTGTTTGCCTTCCAATCCGAAGGGTGTATGTTCAAACCCGCAACGTACCTAGGTACCAATGTTTTTTTCGAATTTGAATTTGAAATGAATTCAAAATTTTTTGTACATTTATCCGACGCTCTTACGGTGAAGGGAAACATCGTGGGAACGTAAATTGAGTTTGATAGTGATGAAGTACGTTAAAAAACTATCAACTAGCCTATACCATCTCACTGCAGGGCCTATGCCTTAGCATACAATCACGTGTAGCGGATAATAGCGGAAGTTACGCAACTATCGCAAGGGTCAGTTGTTGGTTGGGTGACCGAAAAATGTTACCTCAAGTATTTTTGATAGCAGTCTGATAGCCGTCAGTGCAAGCTACATGGACGGTCGCTAAGAACTAATAATTAACAGTGAAGTACTACGTTAATGTGATTCTTTATTCTTTACATTCAACAACAAAAGAAAAAAAAAATACATTTTTGCCCAAGTGTTCACGTCAAGAGTTGCCGTAGCAGACCTTTTGTTCAATTTGAATCTTATGTGTTATGTATGCAAGCGTTAAATTTCCTGGATAGCTCTCCATACCAATATGAACTTAATAATCAAACAGTATCCCGTTTGATTTTTTTTTCTTAGATAATTTAGGCGCGTACCTCGGTATAATGGGAGAAAATTGTGAAATTAAACTTCCAAATTACAACAGAACGCGGCTTACTAGAAGAATATCCGTCAATAAAGGCCAAAACACACTGGTCGTAAATAATTGAATCTTGAGCAAAATGTTATAGTAACATTTCCCTTAATTTATATTCATTTAATACAACAACAAGATACACTTAAATATATATATTATACCCAAATTTTATGTATGGCTGGAATGAACTCTATATCCCAGTGGTAAGGTCTAATTTACCATGCTATATTTTCGACTTTACTAACAGCCAGTGGAAAATCGTGCCAAGCGAAACAAATGTTTATCATGTTGACAGAAAGGTTAATATTTCAAAGTTATATGTCTAATTATTGTCGAGGTAGAAAGAAATATAACGGAGGCAAATAAATTATTCAAGTCTACTTTTCTGATATTAATTATTAAACTGAAGGTAAAATTAAAAATTTGTCAATTAATAATATATTAATATTTGATGTAATGGATTTTCAATTTCAAACAAATAATTTCATATAATTACGCACTACCACGTTAAAAGTACACGAATAATACACTATCAAATATATGTTTGTTACCAATCTTTAAACACAGAACATTATATATACAATAAACATACAACCTTTAAACCTAAAGTTAACAGTAAAATAGTATTCATAGCGCAAACTTCTCAGAATACTAATTGAAACTCTTCGTTAGCCACTCTCGTCGAGTGAAGCTATAAAGGCCATTAGAAAAAAGCACCAAAAATACACTACAACAAAAAATCCTTAGAACCTTGGACGTAAAATAAAAAAGGACTAAGTCTCGCTGTCAATAAAAGTGTGTCAAAATTCGGCCAGTGGAAAATTAAGATATTTAGCTCGAATCCGTCAACAGAGACGAGAAAAAAAGCATGGTTAGCGTATAAAATGCGTGAAAATCCGAAGTGATAAAATAAAATAAAAAGAAATTACTTTTCGTTATTAAATGCACAATTCCATTACATATTTCTAGTTCAAATATTAACTCCTATACCAAAAATATCAGAAATTATTTGTCAAAATAACATGACCAGCAACTGTAATTTCGGGGTAATGTCCGTATATTTTATACATCCATGCTTATAACTATGTAAATATTACAAGGTAACCGTTTATTCTTAAAGTGCCAACCTTACATTATTCGATTTTCCAATTCCATTTTGTATTCATGTGTTATCCAATAAAATCGAAGGAACTGTTTACATTCGCATAATATACCGGAGTCACGTATAAAAGATGTATAGAAGACATTTGTACGCGAGAGTCATTTATTGTTCAAGACAAATAAAATGGAACCGGGCGAAATATATTTAAACACCTAAATGACTTAATGGACAAACAAGGTTCAGCGCAAATTAGAATGTAACGTTTAAGGCGTAAGATTGAATTTGATGCGACAAGTGGGATACAGTTTGGGTGCTTTCAGCGAGATCATATTACAGTTTAATACAGGGACTTTTGAATATGTCGTGTAGTGTGTAAACGTAACATCTTCTGGTCTCTGTTACACTGTTGGACTAAGCAACTAAGCTTTAAGGTTTCGTGTTTTAGTGGTTATTCTAGAATAACGTAACACAAGCTTTCATTTCAACACGTTATGCAACACATTTTGTATTCTTCAAGCGGTGGTATTTTGATCTCGCGTTATTGTAAAACCTATTCTAATAAAATACTAGTTATTTATTAAGAAAAATAGTTTTAGATAATCATTTCCTATTGTTTATTGGTAAACTTAGTAGATATTCTAAATATCACCAAACAATTATAGAAAATCATAAGTGATGAATAAACCTTTTGAGAATACTTAAATTTCTAATAAAATAATATCATCATGTTATGACTATTTGACATAAGAACATCACATTTATTTTAATGTTGGAATTTTTACTTAGGTAACATATGATTACTTATACATAGGTACAATTTTTAATAAACCTTATCTCATAGTATTTGCACAATTTAGCACAATATACTGCTGTGAAAAGTCCACATTCCCTTCACCAGTATATACATGCATAGATAAACGTTACAACAGAAACGCCGAAACAGTAATATATTCTACGTAAAAGAAATACGAACACGCAAAAAGGCTGTAAACATGACAAAGGACCGTCATATTAAGGAGAAATGACAATAAGTACGTTGCGTACATCTACAGTAAAGAATAAACCACAATTAGCGATAAATTCAACTGTCAATCAACTACATTGCCAACTCTGAGGTTCCACATCGATCACGCAAAACATCCGGCAATTCGATACCTATAGCGCAGACGCCATTTTGAAGTGCTTATTTCCATTATTTATTATTTATTTTTATTTATTTATTTATTTATTATGGACAACCAACAAATCTTACACTAATTTAATCTATAATACAATAACTTAAAGTAAGATATAACATGCCAAGTGCAGATTCAATTACAGGTTGCCACGACATGCAATTGTGTTTAGTGTGAAAATAAACTTACTTTGTTTATAAGTTATGACTCTAGATTAAAAAAAAACCATTAATCTTTAAGTTTAACTAACAGTTGTCTTTTATAAGTTGACTGGTTAGACCTGAAAATATCTATGTGTATGGACCTTTGAAGCACATTATACTGTCGCTGCAACCTGTTTATGACTGAGTGGTGACCTAGATTGCTTTTAGACCCTTTGACTTTAAATATTACGTATTTACCCTGTCTAGGCATTTTAAAAGGTAAATTAAAAGAAAGTTGACTCAAAAGCATAGGGCTATCCAGTCCCCCTCTAAGTAATTTAAATAAAAACATATGGTCCAACAGAAGTCTTCTGTTTGCCAAACTTAGCATTTTAAACCCAGAAAGACGTTCGGCATACGAGGGCAAGCGTTTCGCTAGACCAGCTTGGAAACATACATGCCACAAAAACCTCTTTTGAACACGTTCCAAGTGTTTGGAGTGGATATCATAGTGGGGAGACCAGACTGGGCTACTGTATTCTAAAATAGAGCGTACATGCGTATTAAAGTAAAATTTTGGTTTTTAGGCGTAGCTCTTTACAGTTTCGGACGACAAATCCCAGCATTTTGAAGCCTTTTCGCACTATATTATCTATGTGCACATTAAAACGCAGTCCTTTATCTAATGTTACACCTAGATCGCGAATGAGCTCAACCTCTTTTAGGCATTTGCCATTCATTCGGTAAACAGGGGATTCGTTAGATTTTTTTCTAGAAAACCGTATGAATTGGCACTTGTCAATATTGAGATCCATCAAATTATCTTTGACCCAAGTCGATATGTTATCAATATCCTTTTGGAGAAGTGCAACATCATCAGTCGAATGGATTACTTTGCTGATTTTTAAGTCATCTGCGAAAAGGTAGGCATTGGAGTGCTCTAGAACATTTACTATGTCATTTATATAGATAATAAACAATATAGGGCCAAGATGTGAACCCTGGGGCACGCCTGAAAGAACGGGGAATGGGTCCGATGAATAACCTGCCAGAACTACACTAGCCGATCGATCCGATAAGTATGAAGAAAACCAGTCAACCAATCCTCCGCCAAGCCCATAAGCCGAAAGCTTCTGAGTAATAGCATGGTCGATTATAACATTGTACTAACTACACTGAAAATGTTCTACAAAAGTTCGCCGTTTTGCTTCGTGAAGTCCACAAGTTTCATCTTATCCAAGCACCCTAACTCCTCAATTGGTATTACGCGAAAACAACATTTATTACAACCGAGTACAGATTGAATTAGGCCGCGGCGAAATTCCGCTTACAACTTTCCGCAAATACGACGAGTTCAAGTTATCTGAAAAGTTATTTAACAAAGTTTCATAGCTTTCCTAGTGCTGTGCGAGTGTGCGCCTTGAGCTATTGAGATTAGGTTAATTATATGTTTGAAGGTCGGATGCAGATGGGACTTTGTTCCTTTGGAGTCTATCTGCGTTATCCCATCGAGAGCCGTGACTGTAGAAAGATTTTCTTCTACAATGGACTGAGACTGGGACCGGTTGGTGAAATGACTTTGTAATGGCATCCTCAATAAAACGATCCAATATCGAGGGATTTTTATTTTATTTATGATTTGGTGTGAAAACATATACTTTATGTTCTCAGTAACTTGGAATTTTACTATCTTTTAAATCAACGAACATATACTTATGTTTATTTTAGTACTTACAGGTAAAGTTAGTTCATGTATGTTGTCCTTCAAGTTATCGTTTCTACTAGATTTGGGAATTGTTAAATATTTCAATTTATTCAAGATCGTGCGCCATTATAGAACGCCCTTCTGTACTATAGTTGTCTTCTCCTATAGTTTTAATGAACTCAATTCTAACTTTAGAACTCAGACAAACACTATTTTATTAGTTTAACTTGAGATTGAGTGTTTTCACAAATTATTACGTTAAACGATTTAATATGAGTAATTTATCGTAAAAAAATAACAGTGAACGGGATATGAATATAATAGTAATAAAATTGATGATTAGATATAAAAGCAAATAATAAAAACATACTCAAGAATCAGTAGGTACTCGTCAATTCGAATTAAATGTTGTCCTTTTGCCGCTTCCCATTCTCAGAATTCTAGGCTTCCGTTTCAAAGAACAGCAATATTGTTTCATGATAACAGCTTCTTCGAAGGCAATAATCTTAGCTAAAATAAATAGTATTTTCCGAATACATTCTAAGAATAAACCACTATTATTTTTAAGCTGTAGCAAGTTAAAGGCATAAACCCATCAAGAAAACGTATAGCTCACGTTAGGAATCGATATAAAGCAAACATCTGTTATAAACACAGAGTTTAGTGACAATAGTTTTGTATATGTCATTGAAGTAGTTAACCAGAACACTTTTTGACACAAACTTTTCACTCGCAACTTTTCGTTTGTACTCGAAACTATTAAAAGTAAGTTTGATACATCACCTGTCACTTATCCGTGAAGGCAGGCCATAAGCAAGGTCAAAAAGAGATCGCAGCGTCCCCCTCACAAGTAAACACAATTTACAAGAGGCTCATTCACAAACGTCACTCGAGTTTCACTTCAAAACAATATCTGAAATAGCCACAAACACTCGTTTCTGCTGTCCACACGGACACAGCAACACAAAAACTACGGTTCTGTGTCAGAAAAACGTCTTTCGTCTCTCAGCATAACCTCAAACATCTTACTGACACTCCGCGGCCCACAGGAATTAATAAAAAGTTTCTTTATAAAACAAGTGGGTTGTGAGCATGTTCCAAAATGGCGGAACTTTGCGTTAACTTCGGAACGTAGAGCGACGTGAAGTTGTAGGGTGCGCGACTTGTCCCGCTCGCGGTGCCGTTGCGCAGTCACCCCTAACTTTTCTCATAATAACAAGTGTGAAAAACTTAACAACACTTTTGTTTACCGTCGAAAAGTACTTTTTAAGTTCTCAAAAGTGATTTCATGTGGGCTTTAATTCAGGAAAATAGTTTCTTGGTGTTGACAACGAGTTGAGAAGTGACGCGATCGCGTAGCACTCCCTTACCGGACCGCGAGCCGCGTAGTCGACTGGGGTTCGGTCGTAGAAAATCAATAACTTACGGCCGACTCTCTCCGCCGCTCTCCGCGTTTAATCATACACTTTGTGAGCAAAACATTAAAACTTGTCCGTTTGTTTGTCGGAGGCGGATCGTTGTCGATCGGGGCGGACGCGGGCCCGGCTTGAGCGGAAGCGGAGCGGGCGACGCGTCCGTTCACCTACTACTCCCAGAGTTTACTTCGGAAAAAGTTTTGCGAGGTGTTCTTTTAAAGAAGTACGACATTGTACTGCAATAGGAAGGAGATTGGCGGCCTTGTGCCTCGCGGCTAACGGTATAACTTTGCTGCATTGTTATCGGTAGCTGCGTTCAAATTAAAAGTTTGCCGGTAGTTTAGTAACTTTGCGGCTAAGTTATGTATGTATGCGTGACAACTAAATACGATGTGTACAGCATACGCATGAACTTTGCCCAGAATTGTATGTTTGGAACTCAATTGTCCTACACATATAATATAGTTGATATTAATATTATTTAATAAGATAGTGTTAAATTTAAGATAGAGTACATACACTAGTTCAAATTATAGCTAATATAATTATATAATGATTTACGATTATGATAAGGGACTATAAGTTATTTGAAATATAAACAATATAAATAAATTATTTACGTTATAATAATTTGTTAAATAAACATCAATACAATAATATAAGAAAATTAAAAAATATTTCAGTCACAAATAACGTACTGACATATTTTCTATAAACAAGATTCCAATACATATTTAACGACATGATGGTATTAAAATCATATCACAATAGTAACGAAATCCTTTGAATAGACTGCGGTCGTGCGATTCGACAGAAATACAGTGAGTCGAATGAAACAAACATCGACTGGGTGATTTAATTCAGTAAGTAGTGTAAACAAGTTTTGTCTTTAGGCGACTCCGCTCCTCACACACCCTCAACAAGCATTTCATTTACCCGACAAGTTTACAAACACAATACAACCACNAAACAAAGAGTACAAACTGTATTCTTAGGCGGTTCGTATTTGAGGCACGGATGATGTATCTACCTTTATATATACAGAATATCATTGATACAAACCATAATTTTATGACACCTATGCCCGTAACGAGACTCAAGCGTTGATCTGCAATTAAGTAGTGAGAAAGAGATAGCGCTCCATACGATAAATAGCACCTTCCCTTTCTCACTCAATTTAAGTAAATATCCACGTTGAGTCTCATTCTAGAATACAGGCCTTACCGGATCCTGAGTGCTCTCAGTGATATTAAATTCATAATGGTGGCAAGATCCCGTAAATTAGACCATGAAAAATGGCAAATGAATCGTAAGAATTAACAACTTATACTAACATGAAACCTTCATCATGCGTGCGAAGAGATTCAAAGGTTGTGTGTGAAGTCGTCCTACTCGCACTGGGCCCGCGTGGACGACTAGGCCTAATCACCCTATACGGGTAGGCTCGTGCCCCTCGGTGGGGAAATTTAATGAGCTGATGATAATGATGATGACTTACATTTAGTCAATACAATAAGCATTTCGTTTAACTTACACTTGTCTAATTGCACCGAGTGAGACAGGGACACGTTATATCTCCGAAACTGTTCACAGCTGCGTTGGAAGATATGTTTAAGCTGCTTGATTGGAAGGATCTCGCATCAACATTAATGGCGAGTGCATCACTCATCTTCGATTTGCCGATGATATAGTAATCATGGTAGAATCAATGGAGGATTTAGGTACTATGTTCAATACCCTTAACAAAGCTTCGCAACGGGTGGGTTTTAAAATATACATAGACAAGTCATGAAAATATCTATGTTGTGGCGCCTAGACCAATATCAGTTGGAAGTTCTGTGCTCGAAGTTGTAGACGAATATGTGTACCTGGGTCAAGTAGTCCAAATGGGTAGGTCCAACTTCAAAGAGGTTTCTCGTCGAATCCCATTAGGATGGGTAGCGTTCGGGAAATCTTTTCGTCCAAAATATCCTCAGTGTCTCAAGACAAGTCTTTGACCAGTGTGTGTTGCCAGTATTACATACGGAAGCGAATCGTGATTACTAAGGGCCTCTTAAATAGGCTCAAGGTTGCTCAACGTGCTTTGGAGAGGGTATGATATCCGTAAGAGAACTAGAGTGACCGACATAGCCCACAGGATAAGCAACTTGAAGTAGCAGTGGGCAGGGCTCATAGTGCGTAGAACCGAAGGCCGATGGGGCGAAAAGGTTCTCGAGTGGCGTCCGCGTAAAGGAAAACGAAGCGTAGCCGAACCCCAACCAGTTGGACCGATGACCTGGTTAAGGTGGCGGGCAGCTGATGGATGTCAACTGCAAGGGATCGGTCCGCGTGGATATCGTTAGAGGCCTTCGTTCAGCAGTGGACATTTTAGGCTGTTATGATGTTTTCTTGATTTTCCATGGTTGTTTCCAAAAGTGGTGCTACCTTCTCTCAGGTGACCCGTATATTCATTTACATCCCATTTTTGTATAAACTACTTACCTGTACCGTAAAAGAACAAATTCGAGAGTAATTCTGTAAGTTTGCTCAAACTTTTTGTAACTCTTTAAACGCCAGGAATCCAGACTGAGATCCAGATACATACAAAGGGTTTATCTCTGTCATGGTCAAGTAATACTGTCACCGTGAAGCGTAAAGTTTTTTTTAGTAAAGATTATAAGTTTCAATCTTAATATTTTATAAAATAATTTGAAATAAGTTAAAGAAATATTAAGGGATATTTACCATTAAAATTCTTTCTTTGGAATTTTTTTTATTGGTATTTCAAAACGCCTTTCCCGCCATTATACCTTAGCCATAAACTATCAAACAAAGATCTTTTTTCTTCACATGACATTTAATATAAAAATCAAGTTTATTGAAAAATTAATAAAATGTCATGAAAACCATAACAATAAATAGGTTATTCACAATTTCTTATACTAATTAATCTAATTTAGCATCTTGATACGCTTTTTAACAACTCAATTTAATATAAAAATTTAGCACATTAAATTTTATTTTAACGCATTTATAAAATATATTTTACTACTGGGAACACTTAGTTATATCTACTGAACACTATGCGCTAGTTATTTTAATAGATACGATCTGATTACAAAGTTTGTTTAATACATAAAAAAATCATTGTCATTGCGCTTAAATTCAACGTCTTGCACAAAAATTGGTAAAGCCTAATTTGTAAAACATACGGATGACTTAGGCCGACCCCTAACCAGATGGACGGATGGCCCGGTTAAGGTGGCGGGTAGCAGATGCCAACTGCTAGGGATCGGTCCGCGTGGAAATTATTAGGGGAGGCCTGCGATCAGCAGTGGACATATGCTGTAGTGATTATGATATAAAACATTAATTGATTATTAATAACCTTCATCCTATATTACACAATTCTTTATTTCTCTATAAATGTTTATATGTTATTTTGTATAATGTATCTATTTATCGCTCACAGAAATATTACTCCCCAAAAAAGGTAAATTATAAAATTCCAATAAATAAACTCTTTTTCTGACCGCTCATCTGATGGTAAATGACACCGCCGCCCATGTACACAACTGCGGATCCAGGGGGAGGGTCATGGGCCCCTGAGCTATTTTTAAGTACTATACTAACGTACATTAAGAGTTACCTTATAAGTTCTTAACTTGACTACTACTACGTGACCCCCTCCCTCCCTCCCCTGTAGTTCCTTTTTAGTTATATTACGTGGAATTAGATCCTCGACGTAATGTAACTACAAAATAATTAATAATAGGTCGTCATTCTCAGTTCGTTACAATAGTATAACTCATTGAACGCCTCGAATCCAAACACAATCGAAAATATATTGTTTCTTGCGCCAGGAATTGGCGGTCAAAGGATTAAACGACATGAGAACTTCATCAGTTTGCAGATTGTATTTTTAGTACAGGGTTATAACAATAAAAGCTTTACTATTTGAATTGACTTTCTTTTTTTATTGACGACCCATTTGGTGTTGCGGGTTCGATCCCCGGGCAGTACAAACATTTGTGTGCATGAACATGTCTGTTTGTAATGGTCTGGGTGTTTTCTATGTATGATATGTATGTATTTACGAAAAAAAAATGTATTTAAGTATATTTATCCGTTGTTTAGTACCCATAATACAGGCTTCACGCTTAACTTGGGGCTAGATGGCGCTGTGTAAATGTCAGTGGATATTTATTATTATTTCTATTGAAGATTCTGTTCAAGCATGCTTTGTGAGCATTTTTATCACTAGATAGCGTGACTATAGTAGGTACTGATATGTAAATAAAAACAAAGATACATTTTTGTCCTGTACTAATACCATAAATCCAGTAAAATGATAAGCGGGAAGAACAATAGAAAATCTATAGTTAAGCCTAGACGGCTTAGAGAGGATACCCCAATAAATGGTAACCTAAACCTAAGCAGTTAGTTTCGTATTTACATCCATTCTTTCAATTTTATGGCTTTAACAATAAAGAGTCGCACATATTTTAAATGCTAACTTAAAGGCGTAAAACAATATAATTTTTATTGTGTCTCGATTTAGCGTTCAAATATGTTTTTGTACCTAATTCAAAATGTCAAATTTGTCTTGTTTTGTTCTGCTATTAAAAATTTTAAACAATAGTATGTCGGACATTTTTAATGTCAAGACAAGTGTTACTAAGATAAATTACTGTAATATTAATCTATTGAAATGTCTTGTCGGTTTAATTTAAATATTTTTCTTAATCTCGTAAATATTCTTACAGACGCTTGGAAACATAATTTGCTAATGTGAGCCCTTCTTTTACAAATATGAATAAGCGAGCAAAGTTAATGTCTACATCGAACTTAAATTCTCACTTATTTTACTAAGTGATATGCAGACATTAATTAACTTTGAAAATTCATGAAAGTTTTCTCAGATTAAATACACTTTATGATGTGTTTTTTTTTACGTCACAGTAACTGTCAACCCTAGATTGAGTTAACCTTAATAATTAACAATCATCCGATAAAACTCTTCATTATATACATGAAAATACAATAGACATCTAATGGCTGCCTCACGGTGTGCAGTTATAATGAAATATAACTGTTTATTTTTTCAAACTTATAAAAAACCGAAAATATTGATTAGTTCAATATTAAGCGGTTTATTCCATTTTTAACTTTCGAACACGAAATGGCTAATAAACAATTATTTTTTTAATGATGGGCTTGGTATCCCTTAAAAGCAATGAGATGTCCGTAGGCCACAGGTCTTATTACTTATTGGGTTTTTTGTCATATTCCACATTTTTAATTTTCAAATTAACCCACAAGTAGCTAGGAAGTGATCCGTATACATTATGTCGCCAGTTGGAGACCAAAATTTAAAAAAAACATTACAAATGATCCCAAAATCTTCAAGTGCGAAAAAGAGGGCAACTATTTTTCTCTCTTTTGCGAAAAACAGCAAATCAACTTTACCATCTTCAAACTACAGTTGTTTCAACGAAGTATTAACTTTGAACATATTTTAAATGATTTACGCACTATTTTAGATGCCATCTTAATAACAATAATAAAATTAAATAAATTTACATTAAAAAAACCAATGTACCCAATGTATGTTAAAGGGCAACCAATTTGGTGCGATATTTAATTATCATCACACTTACATATAAAGTTTGAGTGTTAGTTTAAAAGTTATATGCTTGGCTTCAACTTTCAGTTTTTTTATTGTCAGCTTACATTCTATGTTAAATGGACTATATAAGTCATAATAAATAAAGATTATTATAGGCTATTTCTAACAGCTGGATGCACTTGTGAGAATCATTTTCTCGATTTTTATGGAAGCCTAGTCGACATGATGATTCGTGTTGAACATGATACATTAACCAGCTGAAGCGTCTCATAAAATCTTCAGCGCACACAGAAACTACTTATCAACCAATAAAAATCTTACTGTAATCTTCCCTACAGCATTTTAAGACCACTTTTTGGCATTTTCCATAACAAGCTTTCAGCTTAAACCACACCCACACTCCGTTGAAACAACCCCAAAACGTGAGTCTATGTTATAACCTAGGCACTTCCAGTGTCATTGTACTAAACTCCATATTAGCGGTGCTGGGCACGTTTATATTTGATCTGTTGTGCGCATATGTGATTTGACCAGGTCAGAATTGACTAGTGCTGCCATCAGGCTCAACTCGCCAGCTAGTACCGTCGCGCATATAAGCGACGCCAATCTTGCAGAGTTCTCCGCTGGCTTCACTCCTGCGCCTTTAACCCAAGATCTCGAGGCAAGCGCCTTGTCCAGTCAAAACTGTTCCTCCGCCTACTGTGCCTACTTCGAGCGAAGGCATCGTGCAAGTGACGTATAAATCCTCGCCATTGTCACCGTAAACCTCCATGCTGGTGGAGCAATTACTGCTTGTCACGTTCTGCGCTGGGTCTTGTCCGGTCGCAATGAATATCGCAGTCACCATATTAGCGGCATGCGCATTATTGCCCCCAATAGATCCTGCCAAGGCTGAACCTGACAGATTCTTGATTTTATTACACCGCGCTAGTGTTTTGGCGTCCGTTTTGAAGATGGTCTTCAAGCTTTCACAGGTGATGACCGTCTCGCACACAACTCTCTTCCCTCTGCCTTTCACCCAGTTGATCGCCGCCGCTTTCTTGTCTGAACAATAATTGCCCGACAGACTTATCACTTCCATATCCGGGAAGTACTTCTTGAGGAGTTTCAGGGCGTTCTCGGCACCTTTCGAGACCATGTTCATGCCCATGGCGTCTCCTGTGGTTGCGCGGAACCTCAAATATAGAGTAGCACCGTCGACGCCAATATGGACTTCTTGCAATCTAGCAAAACGGGATGTGGAGTCGAATGCTTCTTTTATAATAGCATAGTTGTCTTTATTGTCGAGCCATTGTCGGCACTCGTGCGCTCGTACCACATTCGGCAATCTGACTGCCGGCGCTCGAGTCATACCGACGTCTTCTACAACGCTGGTCACCCCTCTAGCACCTATGGCCTTCGCACCTCTATTAGTGGACGCTACTAGCGCACCTTCAGTTGTCGCCATTGGGATCATATACGGTTTACCATCGACTACCAGCGGACCCGCGTATCCCACAGGAACACCAATAAACCCTATGACGTTTTCACAACAAGCGTTCAGGACTTTGCTATAGTCATAATTAAGGTAAGGCAGTTGTTTAATGGCATCCTCCGTTTGGAATCTCGCTGCAATAACTCTCCTCCTTAGCCTCACACCTCTTAAGGGATCGCCCGTAACTGTTTCCAGTTTGTGCATCGGTATGTGTGACTGTTCCACTAACATTACGACCTCCTCGTCGCTGAGTGATGTGCAGCCGCCTTCCGATCGATAAATCTCGAGACACTCTGCCATTGGCCGCTTCTTGGCGTTCAATTTGGACGCTGACGAACTCGGCGACAGTGTCGGCCACAGCTCGGTCTCCTCCACCGAGAACGTGTCTTCAGTTTGCGTCGACACTTCCGAGTTGGAATCGTCGCCAACTGAGAACAGTGGTTTGCGCGACATCGCTTCCTCCTTGTCGTTTTGCACGACCTCTTTCACTGTCATGTCGTTCATGTCGATCACCCAGTTCCTTTGCTCTTCGAAGAAGATGAATTTGATGATGAGGGCACAGAGCAGCGTCGCTATCACTATATAATCCGCACTTACCGAGAACCACTTGACGTAAGAATGTAGCAATACATTGTCATGTGTGGATGGGGTCATGTTGTCGCTTGGACCCTCAACGATTCCGTTGTCGTTGCTCCAGGGCCACCGGCTCGTCAGGTGGACGCACAGCAGCCCCGCCGCCATTATCATCTTCACTCGCTGCACCACCGGGTTCGGTTTCAAATCCGCTTCGGAGAACGGACTGTCCTTCGCCATATCCTTTCTGCCCGATGCGAAATCGGCCACGAGCGACAAACATGCTGGGTAAAACGTCACGAACACTAAGTAGTCCACCAGCAGAGCTAGACAGGCGAATGTGCACATATGCTCCAACCTATGTACCCCTGATAGCGCACCTACACCTACTAGAAGTACTGCTAACAGTGTGTCCAAGGTCGCCGTGGGCCCTAGCAAAGACAATGCCCTACCGACCCTTTTCCCCTGGTCTTCTCCAGCGCACCACCCCGCTTTCGCCATCCTAGCCCCTCTAGCCACATCAGCAACGAGCAGAAACAGGAACGGCGCGTCTTTTATGCTCGCCAGCTCGCTCCAGAACAGCCCAGCCAGTGCCGACGTGAAAATGAAGCTGGCAAACGTGGAGAAAACGCCGGCTATAATTAGGAGGTATTTTGAGGCGATCTTTTGTAGGTTGGAAATTTGGTAGTAGGCGTAGAGGAGAGCGGCGCAGCGTACGAAGGTCATTATGACCGCGTCTGCTGCTTGGTACTCGGCTTCTAGGCCTGGGCAGGCTCGGGCCCAGCCGGCACAGCGTTCGGGCCTGGCCGGGCCCGTGGCGCTCGACGCTGGCGGCGCACGCGAGCAAGGCCAGCGTGGCCACTATCACCTCCCATTGGTGGCGGGCGCAGAACTCGCCGTGGGCGCCCCACACGTGCATGTCTACTGTGACAGCTGCTTCACAGCTTATTTCTGGGGACAATCGAAACGAACTGTCAATTTAATTATACATTTACTAACAGCATATTATCCGCGTTATACGATGTTCTCTCGCAGTAAAACTTAACCTAAAGTCGCTTCATCTTCATTATTTTTCAAAATAAATTAACCTAAAGTCGCTTCATCTTCATTATTTTTCAAAATAAAAAGCATTGTCTTACATAAAAGTAGGAATAGATTTAAATCACATCATTATTATTACTTTACACACACTTATTACACTACACAATTAGAAGCCTATCGATAGTGAAATATCGTGTGCCAACATTAGTGCACAGGATTCGAATCCGGAACCATCAACTTCGTAACCATTACTCTCAAATCGGTCGTAGCTACACGTGCCCACCCACAACCTGTTCAAATACCACAAAAACGCTAGTTTCCAAATACGACCGGTTTCCTCAAGGTCACTTTCGCACATAGAGAATCGTTTAGTTGACTACACGATTTTAGTGTGCCAACTTATTAAGATTCACTTTCCAGACAGATGTTAATGACGCTAACTTTTTTTATCAAAGACACTACAAACCGACAACCGAGATTCCGTCCCCGCCGGCGGGGGTCATCGTCGCGAGTCCCTGTAGGTTCGCTTCAATCCTTCACGTAAACCGACGAGTGGTGACCCGCTTCTCTCCCCAAACATAGACTAGGTTACCCACCCCTCCCCGCAACGTCTTAAGCCGAGGTTGGAGTCACACTCTAGGCCATGCTTGTTGTGTACATGTTTAAGCTGAGCCATCTTACGAAAGGTCACTGGTGGAGGCAGGATGAGAAAACGAGACCGGATGTCTTGCACAAAATGGGGGAGACCTTGTCCAGCAATGGACTGCATAGGTTGAAAAGAGAACCATCTGCGCTCACCACGCGCCCGGTGAAGCTGTAAAGCCCATCTGCGGCCAACACCAGTAGTCAGTTCGAAAAAAAATATAAGGACCGTTTTCAGCTAACAACACAACATGCTAGGGCAGGTATGTACTGATTTTTCTATAACCAAATTGCATCTGAATAACATATGCCCGACATGGAAATCCGTCGTCGCGTCACATCACTGTGTATTATATGAATAACAGACATAAATTACTGTTGGCGCAATTTCTAAAAAATATCTTACATCAATTACTTCATTTAGGTTATGTATTTATTTAATCTTTATTGCACAAATAAATTATGTACAAAGGCGAACTTAATGCCATGTGGCATTCTCTACCAGCTACCTTTGTTATGCAGAGAAAGACAAAATGGTGCGGCGAAAAAAGAGAAAAGAAAAAAATTAACACTAAAAAACTAAATTAGTTATGTATATAATTGCTATAATTATTTGATAACAAATATGATTCTGTACAAAATACAAATTTTTTGAAAAGAACTACTGAGTTTTTTGCTGGATTGTTCTCAGTGGAAAACTACCTCCCGAACCAGTGGTAGCTACATTTGACATTCATGTGTTCTGTAAGGACCTAAACTGCATAAACACTTTTCATTTTCATTTTATCACTACAGCACCACTAAAGCATTTTTTTCTATTATAAAATTTATCTCTTGTTGCAATTTTTGTTTTAAATATTTTTTTTGATTATAGAGCATCGGTGGCTCATTGGTGTGGACTGTTAGCTTCTGATCTGGAGGGTGCAGTTTCAAGTCCCGACATGTACCCGTCATTTCGAATTTTCTGAATTATATGTACGTTTATCTGACGCTCTTATGGTGAAGGAAAATATCGTGAGGAAACCTGCGCACGCCTGTGAAGATCTTCAAAGTTTTTGCGTGAAGTCGGCCATTTCGCACTGCACCCGCGCGTACTACTACGGCCTATACACCTATACAGGATGGGGACGTTGAATGAGCTGATTATGATGATAGATGGAGGGATATAGCGAAGTTCAAGAAGGAAACATTATTTCTACCAAGTATTTGAAATTTTTTTTAATAATCAAATATTATTTAACATCCCAGAAATATTATTGTTGTGCTCTTTGCTAAAACTGGGGCCATACTAGGGTTGCCCCAATTTTCAACTGTATTATACTGTTTTTCACTAAATTATACTTTCTACTGTTGACCAAAGATTAAAGTATACAAATACTGTTTTCAACATGGGAACATCTTATCATGTGTTAAACTTAAATACTCACACATTAGTAATAAATGCTAGAAATAGCATCCATCAATTTAATAAAAAATGAGCTCATTTATTTCAATTTCAGTTATAAATGTAGTGAAACATTAAGGTTTTTCAATAAAATATGTATTTTAAACACGAAATAAATAAAATACTGTATAATATTCACAAACCTGAATATACTTTATTTCTTGTTAATAAAGTTGGCAAGTCTAGGCCAAATGGTGCTGTGTGAATGTCTATGTATATGAACTAATTGTTTGATTGAACATAATGTTGACTACAAGTAAGTCAGTATACAAGTTTGGTACTGTTCATTAATTCACAAATCTATTTATTAAAAAATTCATCACAACTTTTTAAAATATAATGTGTTGCACATTTGATATTAAATTTGTTAGTCCAAAGTCAGTATATTCAAATATTTGTATGTAAATGAGAAAAAAGCAGAAGACCTCACAATGTTGGTAAACTTAACATATCCTCAATAATAAATTAGAAAGTATGAAAGAAGGTCACAAACTCAATGGGTCAAGAGACCAATGTTTGCATGATTAACATCCCATTTTAGCACACTACGACATCTCATACTAGGTACTCGTAAAATAAATAGCAATGCGCCGTGTATTTCGTATAGAAAATAACTTTTCCAGTCACGCAATTTTAAGCGACAAAATACCTGACCTAAACAAAGTATTGGTGTTTAAAAACTACAGTGCACATAGTTGAGGCAACACACACGTATTGAACACGATAACTATCTCTGTATCCTATTTAAATATCAATGTACCATGTCCCGGAAAACTGTTATGTAGAGAATTCATGCAATTTCCCTTTTTCTTTTCCCGAAGAAATAACTCAAATTGTACTCACCAGTAGAAAAATATGCTTGAATGTGTTGACTTTGATTTCCTTCACAATTTATTCACGCACTGAGCACTCTCGGAATAGGACTTTCGCTAATTTTGTGATAAATGTGAAATGAAATTAGTAGGTTGGACATGACAAACTTCTAGCCATTTTTGGGGTGAACTAATCAAGAAATGAATTTCTACTATACATGAAACGTCAAAAATAATGATACCATGTGTAGAACGATAATATACTATTTGCGTATTTGCGATTTAAAAAATTGCAAGATTATTTTTTTAATAAATATTATTCAATTTTGTTAACGATATTTATTATGTGATTTGTACAATTAGAAAATCAACGATCACAACACAAAAGGTTGAAAAGTTTGGTTGCAGACTGACTCCTTTGTTTTGTGTATCGAGTGTACTATCAAATATTTCTCCTTTTCTGAAGCAGTACCTTCGAAATGAAAGTCTAGTCGTATTCTTCACTTCTTTTGTTGTCGTTCTATCTGCTAAGGCATCATAGAATGCAATGAAATATGGTATAACAACAGTTCTTCCAAACCAATGCCAAAGAAATGCGAAAAATATTGTAAGCAATATAACTTGGCAAAACATATAGAAGTAGTAAGGAAATATGATTGCATTCGGAGTCGTAAGTCTAGTTATTTTGCACACAATCCATTGAATAACCATCCAATAAACCATGCACTGGTTTGTTCCAGCGCATAATGATACGCAGCAATCCCAAAATCTTGCACACAATATGTAAGGAAAGCAGAAAACTTCCCACCAGTTATATCTGAACACATCATCAGTTGGGCATGAAATCTTTCTCCTTCAACTTGATCACCGGAATCTATCATCTATTGGCCTCTTTTTTTGGGTGCCATTTTCGGTTAAAAATAAATAGAAACAACATAGGAAAATTGTTGAATATTGATTTTAGGATAAATAATATAAACAAAAAAAATGTCAATGATTTGACATATTTTTTTTTTGAAATTTCTAAACGTCTAAGCAATGAATAATTTCGAGGCAGCAAGCAGCAACTCGAGCAGCAAGATTATAGTAGAAATATGTTTAATGGCAATAATCCGAGGTTTTTTTTTGTACTGGCAGTACAATGCAATGGTTTCAAAAAGTAGTTTTGTGTTGAATATGACAAGGTAGTGTGTGGATTTTCATGGAATATTTTGCGTGTTGGAGCACGCAATTATTATGTTGAAATCATCAAAAA
The DNA here is from genome assembly GCA_019425675.1 of Leucinodes orbonalis. Lineage (NCBI taxonomy): Eukaryota > Metazoa > Arthropoda > Insecta > Lepidoptera > Crambidae > Leucinodes > Leucinodes orbonalis. The sequence goes on along the minus strand of PQWD01009677.1, from coordinate 141,491 downwards.
CAGCAGATAACCGACAGGATTTGAAGTAATCAATAATCAGCCTTTGATTACTAAGAGGTAATTTGTTTAAACATGTTTATTTGTTGGTGAAAGTAAGTTGAGTTATTTACGTTTAACAAAGTTTCGCATACACTGTTTTGTCAAGGGAAAAGGAAGAGCAATAGTGATTATGTGCTAATTATGCTGATCAATTAATCGGAACGGCTAGTGTAATTCATATCCAATATTGCATGTACTCAGAACTGGTTCTAATGACCTTCTAAAAGTTTTATTAAGTTTTTATATGTAGTGTCATTTGATATTGCCTTGAGAAAACTTGCGATTCTTTTTTTAATTGATTTTCAATCGAGTAATAATATTCTTAAAGGACATTGTGTTATTTAAATCATTGATGAATTATGAATGTACATTCTATTTCTGAAACCTTTTTTAACTGGCTACTTGACTGATTAAAGGATAATATATTTTGTAAGCCATGATAAGTTTAAGACAAAGATTTGTTTAATATAAAAACAGCCTTTTTAGGAACAAGCCTTTCTGTTTCTCTGTCTGTTCTGTTTTTTTCTGATACAATTTTTCCTCATCCAGTGTAAAAATCTGTTATGATAATTCTATTTTATTAAACTGGTAACACTGACTATGGTATAGTGTGCTCAACATTCGGTTGCATGAGCTTGTGAGTTTGAATCCCTCGGAGTAACATCCATTTGTGCGATTTTACAAGTTTGATTAGAACATTGCTGGCTGAATCAATTTCTGTTTATTTACTAAATCTATATCTAGGACATGTAATGACCTAAATAGTGTGATATAGGACCTCAAACACCCTGTCCGTGTCTTGAAGCAGAATGGGAAAATATAACTTATGGGTTTTCTCTGTCGTATGAAATCATGGCTTCTATCTGATAGGAAAGGTTTCAGAAGAGAAAGTAAATTACTAATGTACAAATATAAATGATTCTATAACAAAGGTTAAGGCTCATATTATGAAACAGGACTGAAGAGTTCTTTCTTTATCTTTACTTAAATAGAGTTAGGAAGGGATGCCGCTATGTATCGTATATGGCGCTATCCGTTTTAACTCTATTTAAGTATAGATCAATGCTTGAGCAATGGCGGATCCAGGGGGAGGGAGCTATTTTTAAGTACTATACTAACATACATTAACAAAATACTTTATAAGTCCTTAACTTGACTACTACTATGTGACCCTCCTGGAGCCTATCCTGGATCCACCCTTGTGCTTGAGTCTCATTTCAGAATACCGACCTTAATGTTGTTATTTAAATAGATTATGAATAACCTTAAACTAAAACGTATTATATAAATTATAACTAAAAAGAAAACTTAAACTTACAAACCTACAAAATTTGAAAAAGTGGTTTGCTGTCCGTCTGTGACATAGTATAAGCTCTCTGTTCTTGTGTATTACTAGGAATTTGATGTCTTTAATGTGAAAATAATGCATCTCAAGAATGATAACTATAAAATAAAGTAGTTCAATAATGTTTGTTAGGATTTATTAAATGATATAATTATATTTACATCGTGTGCAAAATAATTATTTTGAAATTTATTGTAAATGTAACTATATATATATTAAGAGCGTCGTGGCTCAGTGGTGTGGACTGTCGCTTCCTACCGGGAGGGCTGTAGGTTCAAATCCCGCACGTACCAATGTATTTTCGAATTTTCGAAATATATGTACGTTATCCGACGCTCTTACGGTGAAGGAAAACATCGTGAGAAGCTTCATGCACGCCTGCGAAGAGATTCGAAGGTTGTGTGTGAAGTCGTCCAATCCGCACTGGGCCCGCGTGGACGACTAAGGCCTAATCACCCTATACGGGTAGGCTCGTGCCCCTCGGTGGGGACGTTTAATGAGCTGATGATGATGATGATGTAACTATTATAGAACATTTTGTATTTATAATTTAGTAGGATATTTTTTTGAAATACTCACGCGATGTAAGAAGCGCGCCGCGCAGTACTCATATCATTGCTCTATTATTCAAAATTAAAAAGTGTTATTTAAATAAAAGTAGCCTAAATTTTTCTTGTTATATCAGCTATCTTCTAAGAAAATTCCTATCAAAATCGATCAAGCCATTTCAGAGATTGCTCGGTACAAAATAGACAGAAGACAAAAATTAATAAATGATTTGGTGTATATCATGTAAATAATCATATGCATGTAGTTAAAACGGCTATTTAAATATTAAAACTTTCCAATTTTTCTTTGTGTAGATTATAGACTTGTCTGTTCAAAGAAAGGATACTCATTTACTAAGGCCGGGGTGTGATTTGATAAGCCACGTGCCGACACAATCTTGTACTCTGTGCTCACTAAAAACTGCATGGCTCTTATATGATGATAATTTTGTATTAAAGGGTTTATTTTAAGACTAGCTTTGCTCGCGGCTTCGCTCGCATTAATTCGGGATAACATGGTACTTTCATTTTACTATACATAAGATTTCCCTCCCTCAATTTTAAAGGTTTCGGGGTCAATTTCAGATTTTTTTATTAGCAAAAAATATGTTATAGTGAGCTAACCTTAAAAGATAGACATATGCTGTCGCGGACTTTTTGTAAACCTTTAAAAGGAGAACAATACTCTCATACTTGACTTTTGTGTAACTTTAACCGTTTACGCAGCGTACGCAGCGGAAGCTCCAAGTATGAAAAAATACCCCCGATTTTGAAACATTCTTCATTACTGCTCCGCTTCTATTACTCGTAGCGTGATGATATATAGCCTATAGCCTTCCTCGATAAATAAGCTATCTAACACTGAAAGAATTTTTCAAATCGAACCAGTAGTTCCTGAGATTAGCGCGTTCAAACAAACAAACTCTTCAGCTTTATATATTAGTATAGATATAGATAATTTGTGGATAATGATGCTAGTTGCACTTTGGTTATAAACTTAGTAACACTTGTTATATATCCGTGTGTAGTATAGTTATTCTAATGGAAGAAAAATTAAATTTAAACTTTAAAAAACTAACTGGTGCCCGCGACTTTGCCTGCATTGGATTAGTGTTTCGAGTAGGTAACTTAAATAGATAGATAATTCATTTAAACCGACAAGAATATTGTGTTTGGGCAATTAACAAGAATATAGTTTAACAAAAACGATACAATACAAAATAATTTAACCCGCATATTATGTACAGTGATACAAAAAGGCCAAACCTCAGCATTGGGTTCACCGACGGCAAACCACTGATTTTCAGCTTTAACCTGAGTTATTAGGTTAGAAACTAAATAAAATGAAAAAAATGAAAAAAAATGAAAAAAAAAAAAAAAAATCTTTATTTCCTAAATTGCAGGTTGTACAATAATACAGAGGTTGACTTACTCCGGAGGCCGACCCCCAACCAGATGGACGGATGATCTGGTTAAGGTGGCGGGTAGCAGATGGATGTCAACTGCAAGGGATCGGTCCGCGTGGAAATCATTAGGGGAGGCCTTCGTTCAGCAGTGGACATAATTGGGCTGTAATGATGATGATGATGATGATGATGATGTTAAGCGTGGAACGCTTGTCCCAGGAGTAATCGCTCTCCCATAACATTTCATGGGTGTACATTTATGGTTTGTTTAAATACAAACTAATCTACTTAATACAATGAATTTCTTTTCTTAATGGATAAATACTACAAGAAATAGTGTCTGTTTGTGTGTGATTTTGAGTGTGTGTGTATGTGTGTGGGTGTATGTCTGTAAATGTGTGTGTTTATGTAAATAAATATATATTAGGTAAATTGTCTGTGATATCACTATACAGAAATGTGTGTCTAAAAAGTATTGTAATTGTATAATGATTGGTACCTAAAATTTATTTTTACGATTTGCAATGATGTCTTCAGTTCCTTCATAGCTTAAAGTTTTTAGCCAATGAAAGATAACTTTCTTGCATTCTAAATGAGTTTTGGTATGTATATTTAGAGCTTTGTTTATGTAGTTATAAAGACGAGATGATTGGTTAACATATTGAATCATTCCAAAGTGCGTTTTACATTTCTTAATTTTAGCGACAAGATAATTTCTTCTTCTGTTCAAAATAGTCAAATCAACTGGAAGTGATTTACGTCTACGTAATACAGTATTAAGAATGTACAGTTGTCGGACAGTCAAAACACCCGCCAGGGAATAAAGAGCGTCCGTCGAGAATCTTTGCTTCTTAAAGTGCATTACTTTCAAAAGCAACCTTTGTGCACGTTCAGCCTGAAGAAATTTATCACAGGATGCACCACCCCATACTGGTATGCAATAGGTTATGACAGACTGAGCCAAGGTAATGTAGATTCTAGTAAGAAGCTCTATACCAGCGGAATTTCTAAGGCTCTTAAAAATCCAAACCATCTTCCTAAGTCTGCTCGTAATTAAATCTATTTGGGAGTGCCACGAAAGTCTCTCATCTATCATTATTCCTAAATACCTGGTACATGTGACCTTTGTTAAGTCGGGACAGCTGCATTATTGTTTTTATATCGCATGAATGTATTTTGATATTAAAATTTTGAGGTGGTTGCGTCTTTTTACAGATTGTATGGCATATAAAATTAGTTTTTGCCGTGTTTAAAGTAAGTAAGTTTTGCCTTAACCAGAGCGCAACAGAAGCCAGAGCACGCTCAGTGTCTTTTCTAATATCTACCCAAGAATTACCTCGGACCACTAAAGCTGTATCATCGGCGTAAGAGAAAACTTTTACATTATTACTATTAATTTTACTGAGATCATTTATGTATATGAGAAATAATGTAGGTCCCAAAACAGAACCCTGGGGCACTCCGCAAGGCAAATCAGTATCTTCACTCACAAACTGTCCAACCCGCACCCTTTGTTTTCGCCCATTAAGATAGTCCCTAAGCAAATTCAAGGACGTACCTCTTATACCAACACGTTCAAGCTTCTGTATAAGAATGGGGACAGAGACGGTGTCAAATGCCTTTTTTATGTCTAAGAATACTGTAAGGCATTTGCCTCCATTATCCAAGTCATTGACAATCACCGATGTCAAATCTATAACGGCATCCTCTGTTGATTTTCCTGGACGAAAACCATATTGTGACCCAGACAAGACATCAAATTTGTTTAGATAAGCAATAAGTCTTTTATTTATCAACTTTTCCAATATCTTAGATAATGAAGGCAAAACAGAAATAGGTCTATAATTGTTTACATCGTCTCTGTTCCCAGCCTTGTGTACTGGAGTGACTACGGCTAACTTAAGTTGTGTTGGAAATATACCTTTATTAAAGCAACTATTGACCATGTGTGCTATGTAGGGGGCCAAAAACGTACCAGCCATCTTTAGAAATCTAATTGGTATTCGATCCCAACCTGGTGCACTATCAGACTTCAAACTCATAAGTACAGCATGCACTTCATATGGATCGGTGTCTAGTAAGACAAAAGATGATAACTGTCTTTCATCGACATATTTGGTGAGCGATAGAGTTTGTGCAGTACTTAGCGTTGTGATGCGTCCAGCCAGGTTTTCTCCTATAGTCGCGAAGTGTCTGTTTACATACGTGACAGATTCTTGTGGGTTTGTTTTTATGTGTAATAGTTTGCCATTATCTATGTTGTTTCTCTTTAAGTTTGTTATCTGCTTTATATTTTTCCATAGACTTTTTGAATTATTCATTGACTTCTCTAGAATCTGCCGCTCGTAACTATGTTTCAATTTCCTTATTAGATTGTAGCAAAAATTACGATAACGTTTGTAAGTGACACTAAGTACTTGGTCATGAGGATTGGAGCGTAATCTTTCCTGCATTTTATTCCTATTTGTAATACATCGTAATATACCCTGTGTCATCCAGGGTTTAAGTAGCCGTTGACTCCTAGGTATAACTTTATCAGAGGTATTTTCTTTAAGGGCTTCTATAATTTTAGAGGAAAGTTTTTCAGTTATTGCAGTTTTTCAGTTTTTCAGTTTTCAAATAATCACATAACAACTTTATTTTATAAAATAGATTTTCTAAAATGAAAGTATCCTAAGTTATCCTTATTACATCAGCTACCTGCCAATTTAAATATCATCAAAATCGGCCCAGTAATTTCAGTTTCAGTCAGAATATATAAAAAAATGTTGTTGTATGTACCATATATGTTTACTAAGAAGTAGACTCGGTACTGAGTCGTCTAGGTAGGTACCACCGCAGTGCCAGATATCGTCCCGTGAAATAGAAGTGTTTTGCACTTCTGAGTTTCGGGATGAGGGCACTGTAGCTAGTGGAATTACCGGGTATGGTAGATCTAAGGTCTGTAGTGTAAAAAATGCAAATAATTAATCTACTCTATCCTATGGTCTGTAGTCTCGGATGATAGGTACTGTTAATAATTTCCAACAAAATAATAACAACAAACAGACACTCCAATTAATATGTATAGATTTTAATATATTTATTTTTAATTTTCAGATCAACCTACCAAAATGGGGTACTTGGAATTTTTTGTCATAGCAACACTAACACCATTTTTGAACTCCGAATATATCCCCCCCGGGCCGGCGTACCCGTGTCCGAAAGAGACGGACAGACAGCTTATGTATCCGTGCGTGTGCGAGAAAGGGACAGATGCAGGGTTGTACGTGCGTTGCGAAAATACGGGTTTGGCGGTTATGAGTGTTGGCATAGGGAATATAGCGGGTTTGGGGTTGCCAATCGAGAGGTTGGAGGTGCGGGAGGGGAGATTTAGTAAGTATAATAATAAATATCCATTCATTTTTTAGAAAGAAAGAAAGAAAGAAACTTTTTTATTGGCCACAATAATTTAAATAACAAATTACCAGACACAGAATCACAATAAAAACAAGTACTCAAAAACAAAAAGGTAAATAAATTCTTACAATCTAGTGGCCAAACAGGTGCAGCCTCAGCATAAACTGCAGTAGTAAAGAAACTACTGCAGCACTGTCATTCTGGCTGCACCTGTGGCGAGTGAGTCACATTAAAACAATCAATAAACAAATAAAAAATTAAATATAAATAAAATAAAAAAATGATAATAATAATATAATAATACATGACAGGAACGATAACAATTAAATACTATTTTAGTGTTTTAAACTAAAAATATGTTATCGAAATGTTAATTTACGTAATTAATTGATTGCTTTTCTTAAACTCACTGCGGTTGTTACAACACAGACCATGCTCTTTTTAACTGTTTTTCTAATTTATGGCTCTGTTGATAGATGCGCGCCAAATCTCTTAATATATTGTGATTGTCCATACAACAATTGTCCGAATTTTAGCATACTATTAATGTTAGCGAGACTCCGTCCGTATTTTTTTATACGTCCATACATTCACATATATTTTTTTGTTAATTTCCAGCACACCTCTTCGGCCCACTCTTACACCGTTCGAAAATAAGAGTTTTACATTTTGTGGACACCCCAATACGTACAATAGACATGTACGCCTTCGCCGGAGTCAACAGGACATTGCAGGAGCTAAGGTTCCTTAACACTGAGATGGGGGAGTTCCCCAAGGAAGCCTTCAAGGTAGGAACTTTGAACCCAAATGTAAAATACCTTAATATCTACTGCCATACAGCGCCATCTAGTTCCAAACTAAGCATTTAGCCTGTAATATGGGTACTAAACAACGGATAAACATACTTAATACTTATATCAATATTTTGTAAATAAAAACATATTTTACATAGAAAACACCCAGACCATTACAAACAGACATGTTCATGCACACAAATGTTTGTACTGCCCGGGGATCAGATCCGAAACCCTTGCTGTAAGAGCCAACGTCTTAACCATTACACAAAATGAGTCGTCGAACAATAAACTGACTAGGTGCAAAAATGATTGATTGAAAGTGTTTGAATGTATGTATATGACATAAAATTTTTCATTAAAACCACCACGAGCTTACTAATATGTGGTTGACTAACGATATAATATTTACCCGAAAACTAAAACAGTACCTTATTAATAAATCATATTATGATATTAATGAATATTTTACTGATAATCATAAAATAATGTATTGGCTATTTAGAATAAAAGCAACTATATAAAATTTGATAAAATAACTAATTTAAAATGTTATGTTTCCTCTCTCCTAGTCCTCATATTGCGTGCCCAACAGGGTCCATAACACTGGTTTCACTTTTATGTAACATCTTATATACATTATGGTTTGGCAATAAATGATTGAGTATTGAGATTTTGGCTTAACACTAGGGGTTCCGGTTTCGATACCCGGGCAGTACAAACATTTTTGTATCGTGCACATTTCTGTTTGTATTTCTGGAAGTTTTCTATGTATAATATGTATGTATTTACAAATAAAAAAAATATAACTGTGTTTATCAGTTGTTTAGTACCCGTAATACAAGCTTCACGCTTAACTCGGGGCTAGATGGCGCTGTGTGAATGTCAGTGGATATTTATTATTTAATAAACTACTTTTACAGATTCTAGGAAACCTGTCTGTTTTATCAATCGATGGACACATTATGACGAAATTGGATAAGGACATCTTCGCCGGGAGCGAGGCTGTGGGCAAATTGGAGAGGTTACACCTCGTCAATGGGCTGATATCCGATGTGCCCATTGAGGCTTTTCAAGTAAACAATATTTTATTATTCTTTAGAAAACATCAAATATTTAAAATTATAATTAGCTCACAAATCAGCTCATATAATAAATATCCCTACCGAGGGGTACGCCCACAGATTTCCCAATACAGGAGATGGGGCAAGCCGTGTATTTAAGTGCCGTTTCTTTTTCCAAAATGCCATCCTGTGCAATTGTAACATGCCATCATCGCAATGAATCAGTAAATTTACCAAGAAATATAATAACTTTTCACAGGTTAAGAACCGAAAAGAAATTGCGACCCTGGGACTGCCTATAAACTTGGCGGCTTGTCCAGTCTAATGTATATTCGGATGTCTGTGGGTACGCCTAATCGTAACGGGTGTATAGGCCTTAGTCGTCCACGCGGGCCCAGTGCGGGTTGAAAAACTTCACGCACAACCTTTGAATCTCTTCGCAGGCGTGCGCAGGTTTCCTCACGATGTTTTCCTTCACCGTAAGAGCGTCGGATAACGTACATATATTTTCGAAAATTCGAAAACATTGGTACGTGGCGGGTTGAACCTGCATCCTCCACTTTGGAAGGCAACAGTCCACATTAAACAGTTAAGCCTAGTTTATATCATTTTACTTTTCATTCGCATTGTGCCCACGTGCTGGGTTACAGTCCAATCACTCCATGGCTACGCTGTGTGGGATAACCCTGTCCCTGCAGTGGGACGTTCCTTTTTTGTTTATTATTGTTTACCAGCTTTTATTAGATAATATGAACATAACTACCTTACTTATAAATTTATTTTTTAAATATATCAATCATTAAAGGTAAACACAACATGCAGAAGAAGATAAACTTATTACTTAGGTACTATCCTTATATACTTTCAGAATTTGAAAAAATTGAAAACATTGGACTTGCACGGGAATAAACTGGCTACCCTCAAGAGGAATCAGTTTAAAGGTCTCCGCGATGCCGAAATGCTGGATTTGAGGTTTGTTATACAATTTGTTTGTAGCGTCGGTGGCTCAATGGTGTGGACTGTCGCTTTCCTACCGGGAGGGCTGAGGTTCAAATCCCGACACGTATCAATGTGTTTTCGAATTTTCGAAAATATATGTATGTTATCGACTCTTACGGTGAAGGAAAACATCGTGAGGAAACCTTCATGCACGCCTGCGAAGAGATTCAAAGGTTGTGTGTGAAGTCGTCCAATCCGCACTGGGCCCGCGTGGACGACTAAGGCCGGGGACGTTTAATGAGCTGATGATGATGAAGTATATATTGCATATCAATTTTTGTTTTTTGACCCATATAAGGAGGTAAAAATTGTCTCTGATATATAAAATGTGTCTCTGAAATAGTGTTCCCAGGTTCGATTTGTTTAAATCGGGACACGAGGCCAAAAAATCAAGATTTGAGGTTGCAGGTAAAAATAAAAATTGTGATGTGCCATTTTGAATTTAACAGTGATGGGGGTGTTCGTGCTCGGGTAAAATGAGAGGCTCGATGTCCGATTGCTGAATATTGAATGTTATTTATTTTGAAACCTTACCACTATATATACAATTTTAATAATCATTCTTACTGGCTAAATAAGTCCTACCAATCACACGATCTACATTATAACCAATCCTATGAATATAACTTCATTAGGATTGGCTAAGTATTTTCAAACATTATTTATCCAATAGAGATGCGTACATTTAAACCAATAACAAAGTTGACGTAGGCGGCAATATCGTGGGACAATCGTAGGACGTCACTCGCGGGCTGTGTGAGACGGAGCGCTCGGACCTCTCAGCCGAGGTTATAAATATAAGTCATGCGGCGACCGCGCTCCCGACACACCGGCGAGTGATCGCCTCGTATGATGTTTGCCATTTCGCATAACAGTGATGTAATTAGAGGAGTTATGTAGCGTAAATATATCGCACCTTTCATATTATAGGGGCACAATTCGAAAAACATGATTGTTGGGAAAACGCGTTTGAAGATTCTTGAGCGCTCCTGTTCTAACAAAATTAGTCATAAATAAATTTAGTTTTAATATTTTTTTAATAATTTATTTAGAAACTTATATATATATATATATATATATATATATATATATACTCTGAAATGAGAGCTGTATATATTTTTTCTGATTATTGTCCTTAGTACAGATATATTTGTTAAATTAAATTCAATATTGTTAATTTACCTACGAAAACTAAATCCAGTTTTTCTCTCTCCTGTAACCACTTCGGTTTTTGCATTTTTTTGCAACGCGAATAGTTTTTCAGTTTTTTTTTCTCGGTTCTGTTGACAAATGCGCGCCAAATGTCTAAATACTTGTTGATTTCCAAAAAACCACTGGCCGAATTTTGACAAAATTTATTGTAAGCAAGACTCGGTTTTTATACTCCATGCTGTATTGATATTTGTTTGCTGCAGCTACAATCTCATACAGAAGCTGGACGGAAGCCATATTGGGGATATGACCAAGCTTGGATTTTGCAATGTCAGCCACAATCAGATATCGGATATACCAAGGTAAAATAAATCCTTTTAATATTATAAATCCGAATATTTGTATGGTGTTTGTTACTCTTTCACACAAGAATTACTAAATTGGTTTAAATGAAACTTTACAATGATAGCTTGTGCGAGAACAGAACCACATTTTGAACATTCACACAGCGCCATCTAGCCTCAAGTTCAGCGTGAAGCCTGCATTATGGGTACTAAACAACTATATATATATTCTACATAGACACCCAGACCATTACAAACAGACGTGTTCATGCACACAAATGTTTGTACTGCCGGGGGATCGAACCCGGAACCCTTGGTGTAACTTAAAGTATTTTTTTTGTATTACAGAGGCATGTTCGCCAGAAACACAGTGTTGAAAGTGCTTCATTTGGACAACAACAAATTGAAGAAATTGGATACGAACAGTTTCAGAGGGATGCGTTTTTTAAGGTGATGCCACTGTTTTTTTATAGTTAATGAATGGTGAGGACTGTTGCCCTCCTACCGGGAGGATTGAGGTTCAAATCCCGCCACGTACCAATGTGTTTTCGAATTATCGAAAAATATATGTACGTTATACGACGCTCTTACGGTGAAGGAAAACGTCGTGAGGAAACCTGCGCACCCCTGCGATGAGATTCAAAGGTTGAATTTATATTAAGATACATCATGATCAATGATGATGATGTATCTTAATATAAATTCATCATCATCATCATCATCAGCTCATTAAACGTCCCCACGAGGGGACGAGCCTACCCGTATAGGGTGATTAGGCCTTAGTCGTCCACGCGGCCCAGTGCGGATTGGGACTTCACACACAACCTTCGAATTCTTCGCAGGCGTGCATGAAGGTTTCTCACGATGTTTTCCTTCACCGTAAGAGCGTCGGATAACGTACATATATTTTCGAAAATCGAAAATACATTGTACGTGTCGGATTTGAACCTCATCCCTCCCGGTAGGAAGGCGACAGTCCACACCACTGAGCCACCGACGCTCTCTAATAAATTATTTTGTTTTAATTATAGTTTAATTTAATGTCAACTTGATTTGTATATTGTAAATTAATTAATTATTATTAATACATTTATGAATTTGAATAGTATTATTATATTCACTGTATTATTACTAGGTGGTAACTCGGTACTGAGTCGTCTAGGTAGGTACCACCGCAGCGCCAGATATCGTCCCGTGAAACGAGTGTTGCACTTTTGTGTTTCGGGATGAGGACGCTGTAGCTAGTGAAATTACCGGTATAAGAGACCTAACATCTGTTGTCTCGGGTGACGGGCGCAGTGCGCATTGATGGAGGATATAACTGTCAGTTGTTGGTCTCCTTTAATGCCGCTCTGTCATGGTCTGGCGTATCACTTACCATCAGGTGAGCGCCATGACCGTCCTGTACACTTATAACACAAAAAAAATATATAACTTCTGTTTACAGACGGCTGTTCCTCCAAGACAATATGATATCGGAAGTCGGCAGGGGCACGTTTTCGGCGGTCACCCGAATAGGGTCCATCGATCTGGCGAGGAATATGCTGACGAAAGTCCACTACCAGATGTTTCACCAGGTCAAATATGCAGAGGTAAGATTGCTTGATCATCGTGCGCAGGTTTCCTCACGATGTTTTCCTTCACCGTATGAGCGTCGGATAACATACATTAATTTCGAAAATTCGAAAACACTTTGGTACGAAATCACTAGTTAGGGTTCCGTAGCCAAATGGCAAAAAACGGAACCCTTATAGATTCGTCAAGTCTGTCTGTCCGCCCGTATGTACACCCTTTTTTCTCTGAAACTATTAACACTACGCTGTTCAAACTTTGTCCGTATATGTATTCTGTGAACCTATAAGGTATTGATAAGAAACTTTAAAATAAAAATATTTTGGAGTCCCCCATAAACTGAACTCAAACTAAAAATGTTTTTAATCGAACTCACACGTGTGTGGTATCAATGTGTTACTCTTTAAAAAATATATTGAGGTTTCTAATATATATTTTTTATACATTGAATAGTTCGCGCGAGAGACACTTCCAAAGTTAAAGAAAACGTGTGTCCCGCCTGTAGAGGCGGTACACACGTTTTCTTCTAGGAGTAGTCCTATTCAACCTATCGCAGTTCACTGCTGGACATAGGTCTCCCCCATTTTGCGCCAGATATCCCGGTCCTCCGCTTTTCTCATCCAGCCTCCACCAGCGACCTTTCGCAAGTATAGTACTTATCCAGCCTTCACCAGCGACCTTTCGCAAGTATAGTACTCATCAAGCATAGTACTCATTGTACAAAATTTTTGCATTGCTTTTGTGCTAGATGGCGCTGTGTGATCGTCAGTCGACTCGACCAACAAAGGCCTGTAGCCGACAGTGGAACTTTATAGGCTGATGATATTTATGTGTTTTAGTACAAGCTTGCCTACATTGAACGATAGATGGCGCTTCTGTAGACTTTTTTATTAAATTTCTTTATCATTTTTGCAGTTACTATCTTATTAAGTTTATTCATCATTTTTAGTTTATATTCTATAGACTTTATTCATTATTTCCAGCTAATAAACCTAGCGGAAAACAACATCACCATCATAGAGTCCCAATCGTTCACGGACCTGTACCTCGCCGTGGTGAATATTTCCCACAACGCGCTCGAGACGGTGGAGTCCGGCTCGTTTCAGAATTGCAATAATATGACCCTATTGGACTTGAGTTACAACCGGTTGGAGGGATTCCAGAAGGGCGCGTTCGATGAGACGACGTATGCCTCGGAATTGCAGTTGTCTTATAATTTTATAAGCGACTTTGGGCAGGTTGGTGACTTAGATAAGCAAACTAAATAGATGCATGAAGAAACGTCAAGCGAAAAGTGTCCGAGGCCATCATATCATCATCATCAGCTCATTAAAGGTCCCCAGGGGATTGGACGACTTCCACACAACCTTTGAATCTCTTCGCAGGCGTGCGCAGGTTTCCTCACGATGTTTTCCTTCACCGTAAGAGCGTCGGATAACGTATATATTTTGGAAATTCGAAAACACATTGGTACGTGGGGATTTGAACCTCAGCCCTCCCGGTAGGAAGGCAACAGTCCACACCATTGAGCCACCGACGCTCTTCATGACAAACTTATAGTAATTGTTTAATAACATATTATAACATGAAATAAGTCATTTATATATATACTTAAAAAAAATTGTCTCGTTGTCTGTCTGTATATTCCGGGTTATCTCTGAAACAGCTGGATGGATTTGGACGGGAATTTTGGCAGGTAGATGATGGAATAAGAAAAAACACAGGCTACTGTTACCGCGCAGCGGCCGCTCGTTTTAAGGTTATATTTTTCTGCGGGTTATACCGCGGGGAACAGCCAGTTCTATATAAAACGACCCAATTGGTGTTGCGGATGAGACGCCGGCTGCAACACTAGGGTTCCGGGTTCGATCCCCGGGCAGTACGAACATTTGTGTGCATGAACGTGTCTGTTTGCAATGGTCTGGGTGTTTTCTAGGTATAATATGTATGTATTTACACAGGCTTCACTCTTAACTTGGGGCTAGATGGCGCTGTGTGGATGTCAGTGGATATTTATTTATTTATTTTATTTATAATTCCTGACTGGTTGATTGCTATTTAAAATTCCAAGCTGATAAATTAAAATTGCAGGTGCCAATCCAGAATATGTCCGGAATAAGGGTGTTGAATGTATCCCACAACGTGATGGAGAGCATACCAAAGCTGGCGTTTCCCAAACTGTATGAACTTCATACAGTGGACTTGTCTCATAATAATTTGAGTACCATATTCAATGCGGTCTTCCAGAATCTCTTCTCTTTGAGGTGAGTTATATAAAGCCAAGAATATGGGGATTTATTTGCGACCAAACGGATTGCATTTTAGAACCAAAGAAAAACATTTATTGCAACATACATCAAGGATGCAATCAACTATGACACAAAGTAGGAATAAAAGGCATTGAACGTAAAAATCAATAAATAAATAGTGACAGGACAAAGGGGTTAAAAATACACAGATGTGGTCAAATAGGCCCGGTCTCAGCATAGGCTGCCGTGTCAAATAAGATTAATTATTTAGGAGCGCTGGTTTTGTATTTCTAATCTAAAAATAGTAATATTTACATTAATGAATTAGTTAATTTAATATATTATGTAAATCTATAATATAAAAATGAATCGCAAAATGTGTTGGTAAGCGCATAACTCAACAACGCCTGGACCAATTTGGCCAATTCTTTTTTTAAATGTTCATTGAAGTCCAAGGATGGCTTCTTACGCGCGAGAATAAATCGAATAATTGCCGGGAAAACCCTAAAAAGCCCTTTTCTTTTTCACATACAAACGTTTCTAACTAAAACGTAGAATCAATTTGAGCTTTATTGCTATTATAATATAAAGTTCGTTAAAATTACTTACTTTTAAATGCTTATAGTGTTTTATTTAATTATTTTTAATTCACACCGAATTATTACCAGTGACGGTTCTGTTCAGGATAATTTTTGCAAAGAATATAAAAAAGGTAGGAACAAATCACTGCCACATTACAAATTTTTCTGACAGGACGAAGTCTGTCGGGTCAGCTAGTTTCAAATAAAATAAGCAAAATTTGTATACAAAAAATATGTTCAATGGGCATTTCATTATGGTAAATCATACTTGATTAACTTTTAACTACTTCCCTGGTCTATTAGTCACAGCGTTGGGGTTAGATCGCTACGTGATCCGGGGTCGTGGGTTTGAATCCCGCAAGAACACCAGTGAACAGTCATTTTGTGCTATTGTATCCCGCGGGGAGACAAGTGTAAAGTCATTTTGTACATTTTTATCCTGCGGGGAGTCTAGTGAAAGGCAATTTTGTGCTATTTAATCCGCGGAAAGACTAGTGAAAAGTAATTCTGTGTTAATTTATCCCGTGAAACTACTCAAGTGAACTAGCCAAGAGCAATTTTGTGCTATTTTATCCCGTGGGGAGACTAGTGAAAATTCATTTTGTGCTATTTTATCCCGCGGGGAGACTAGTGTAAAGTAAACTTGTGCTTTTTTATCTCGCGGAGAGACTAGTTTTAAATTTTATTAGGGCATCGCAGCCCCACCCCCCAACGGGTGGTAATTTAATTGCGATGATAAATATAATCCTTAAAACATTCCACAGGTATCTAGACCTCAGCTACAACAGTCTAGAAACACTGAAACCAGGCACATTCGGCACGCTGCCAACACTCTTAGAGCTGACCCTGCGCGGGAATGGAAATCCGGGACCTTCCGCGCAGTTCGCTGGCCAAACTGTCCGGATGCCGGCGAATAGATTTGTCGAGGAATAAATTGACTGATCTGCCGCAGATTCCTATCAGTCTTGGGTATGTATGCATTGAGCGTCGGTGGCTCAATGGTGTGTACTGTCGCCTTCCTACCTGGAGGGCTGAGGTTCAAATCCCGACACGTACCAATGTGTTTTCGAATTTTCGAAATTATATGTACGTTATCCGACGCTCTTACGGTGAAGGAAAACATCGTGAGGAAACCTGCGCACGCCTGCGAAGAGATTCAAAGGTTGTGTGTGAAGTCGTCCAATC
The DNA here is from genome assembly GCA_019425675.1 of Leucinodes orbonalis. Lineage (NCBI taxonomy): Eukaryota > Metazoa > Arthropoda > Insecta > Lepidoptera > Crambidae > Leucinodes > Leucinodes orbonalis. The sequence goes on along the minus strand of PQWD01009677.1, from coordinate 124,814 downwards.
CGCACTGGGCCCGCGTGGACGACTAAGGCCTAATCACCCTATACGGGTAGGCTCGTGCCCCTCGGTGGGGACGTTTAATGAGCTGATGATGATGATGATGATGTATCCATAATATTGTTTATGTGAAAGTGTGTCTGTTTGTTTGTCTTTTAGGGCAAATCAGAAAGACGAAGAGACATGGTTTTTCATGTCTGTCACAACTTGAAATAAAGTAAATAAAAAATAATAAAAAAATACTGACATTCACACAGCGCCATCGAGCCCCAAGTTAAGCGTGAAGCCTGTATTATGGGTACTAAACAACAGATAAACATACGTACATTCATTTTTTTTTGTGAATACATGTATACTATACATAGAAAACACCCAGAACAATACAAACATACATGTTCATGCACACAAATGTTTGTACTCTCCGGTGGTCGAACCCGGAACCCTTGGTGTAGTAGTCGATGTCTCGACCATTACACACATGGGTAGTCAAAGATATCCATATATAGGCAGATTAATAAATGAATATTTCGATGCCTCCTACGTATACGTACACGTATGCCACAAAAAAAAACAATTTTCATTTTATATCAGTTTCATTAATAACTAGCCACATATTAATGATTCCGCCAACAAAATTTGGATATTACTTAAAAAAAATCATCATATATCATCTAGCTCATTAAACGTCCCTACGAGGGCACAAGCCTACCCGTATAGGTGATTAGGCCTTAGTCGTCCACGCGGGCCCAGTACGGATTGGACGACTTCACACACAACCTTCAAATCTCTTCGCAGGCGTGGAGGTTTCCTCACGATGTTTTCCTTCACCGTAAGAGCGTCGGATAACGTACATATATTTTCGAAAATTCGAAACACATTGGTACGAGGCGGGATTTGAACCTCAGAAAATAAAACAAATTGACACGTATTTAACCGTATGTAATTCATCATAAATTACCTTATTGGCTCTGTGCACGATTACAGCGCCAACTAGCGTCCACAACTTTGTGGGCTCTGTCACATTGACATTTAGGTCGTATATTTGTGAAAAATTTACAAAATTTTCCACTAATAACTTGTTGTGATTTCACGATTTGGGTGGAAAAAAGGTTTTCAAATCATTTTGGTCATTCAAATCAAATGAGGTAAGTCCGTAAAGTGTGTTTTCTGATTGTGTTAGGGTTTGTTTATTTCATTTATAGTTGAAGTTTATACAGTAAAACAAGGAAAAGCTACATTAATGGTTTCATTATATATCAGTAAATATATTTAAATGTTCCTGTATCGCTAGTAACGCAAGAGCGTCGGTGGCTCAGTGGTGTGGACTGTCGCCTTCCTACCGGAGGCTGAGGTTCAAATCCGACACGTACCAATGTATTTTGAATTTTCGAAAATAGATGTACGTTATCCGACTCTTACGGTGAAGGAAAACATGTGAGGAACCTTCATGCACGCTGCGAAGAGATTCGAAGGTTGTGTGTGAAGTCGTCCAACCCGCACTGGGCCGCGTGGACGACTAAGGCCTAATCACCCTATACGGTAGGCTCGTGCCCCTCGGTGGGGACGTTTAATGAGCTGATGATGATATATCAGTAAATATATTTAAATGTTCCTGTATCGCTAGTAATAAATTAAATATAGTTTTCATATCGAAATGAGTATTGTTTTGAAGACGGGTTTGTGAGTGTTACAATATCAAACTTGCATTTACTATTTCTGCCAGTATTCTTGCAGTTTACAAACACAACCACTGTGGCACATTTTTGTTAGCGGACTAATGCGATTAATTAATGATATCAAAATGTTTTCATGTAGAATCACTTTGCCATTGACAGATACAGATAACAGAGCTTACATTATTTCTACTTTGACCACCATGAGCGCTGCGGTAGATAATGTTACCCCACCTAGTACTTCGCACCCAGCGAATAATGCCTCTCCTGCTAAACTGTAATTTTAGACATACGATAGTATACGTAGGAGGCATCTATTTATTGATTTAAATTCATTTCTCCATAGCGATTTAGACATATCCCAGAACGAGCTATCGGACATCCGTCCGAGCACATGGCCAACAATGAACTCCCTGCTGCGGCTGAACATGTCGGCCAACATGTTGGCGGACAAGCTCGCCGCCAGCAGCTTCAGCGGTCTCCTCACGGTGCAGTCGTTGGATTTATCCTCTAACGGAGTGACGTCACCGCCCTGGGAGGCCTTGAACACGCTTAGCAGCCTGCATACTTGTATTGCAGGTACGTCTTGTCTTTTTGTCAATTACTCAGAATGTGTTTGCATCTGTATGTTTATCCCTCTCATACTGTGTGTGTCTCCATCTTTGAGTGTGTCTCTCTCTGTTTCTATGTCTCTTCTTATGTGCTCTCTTTTTCTATGTGCTCTCTTTCTATTTATGGTTTCTCTCTTTCTGGTGTCTCGCTCTTTGTGTGTATCTCTCTTTCTGTGTGGTTTTTGCCCTGATTCTATGTGTCATTTTCTCTCTCTCTGTATGTCTCTTTTTCTCTCTTTGTGCGTCTTTCTCTGTCTGTGTGGGTGTTTCTCTTTCTTTCACCTTGTGAGAGTGTATGAGAGCTCCGTCTTGAACAATGAACTCCCTGCTGCGACTGAACATGTCGGCCAACATGTTGGTGGACAAGCTCGCCGCGCATACGCTCAGCAGCTTGCAGTACTTGTATGCAAATACTTGCAGGTAGGTTTTACGATGCTTTTGTTTTATTTCCAGGACAAGCTGTGTGTCATAACTGTGAGTTTATTTCTCTGTATTTGTCTCTCACTTTGTGTTTAAATCTCGCTCTCTTTGTGTGTGTCTCACTCTCTACGCGCGCGTGTGTGTGTGTGTTATCCCTCTCTCACACTCTGTGTTTCACTTACTATCACACGGTGTTTGTCTTACTATCTCTCAGGTTTATCTTAGTGTATGTGTTTCTGTCTGTGTATTTCTCTTTTTGTGTCTGTCTGTGTGTGTATGTGTATCTCTATTTCTGTGTGTCTCTCTATCCACTCACAAATTGTGTTTGAATGTCTATGTGTTTGTGGTATGTATCTTTATCTATCTGTTGCGCTTCTTTCTCTGTATCTGTGTGTCTGTTGCTTTCTCTGTGTGTGAGTGTCTCTTTCTCTTGTGTTTCACTCCCGCCGGTTTTCATGATGCCTTGTTTTTTTTTGGACAAAATGTGTGTGTGTGACCCTTCTCTCTTTTGTGTCTAATTTTCTCTGTGTTGTTATTGTTACAGGATAAAACTTAACTCTTATCGAAGGCAGCCTTCGGCAATTGCCACGCTGTTCAAGCTGGACTTGTCTAGGACAGCATAGTGGACTCGCTCCTCATTCTTCAAAGGGATGCAGCAGCTTCTGGACTTGTCCTCAGTGGGAATGGACTGGAAAGATACCAATGAGGTGTTCAGTGGACTTGTGGCTTTGAGGTTAGTTGATTTAATATTATCATCATATTCATTATTGTCCCGAGGGGCCTGAGCCTGCCCGTGGTGGATAGGCTTATTCCAACGCGGGCCCAGTGCGGTTGGGACTTCACGCACAACTTTGAACTCTTCGCAGGCGTGCGCAGGTTTCCTCACGATGTTTTGCTTCACCGTAATAAGTATGAACGTACATATAATTTCGAAAATTCGAAATGACATTGGTTCGTGGTGGGATTTCAACCTACACAATTAGATTTTTGTGTGTTGTGAAGTTGAAGTTTTTATTTTGTGTATAATAACTTCTGACGTTGTTGCCGATTCTATTCATAATTAAAGGGCTAGACGACGCTTTGAATGTCGGTGGATATTTATTTATTTAACTTTGCCTAATAAGTATGGCGACTGGTATAAATTTACAAATTGTATATTTTTCTCCTTGCAGGAATTGGATTATCCCATAATTTATTGGAGAAGATAGATAACAGAACGAACGGGCTTTTGGATGACTGTCTCTCTTTGGAATCGGTTGGTATTAAAATGAAACTGAACTGCAGAAAAAAATCTAGCATGAAAATCGCGAAGACCAGTGATGAATAATGGTTGGCCCAAAAGAGGCTGTTTTATAAATAATAATAATGTTTTTGCTTCAAACATGGTATGAGGATGTAGTCTACATTGTACACTGTTCTCATGTTTAGCCATTTAAATAACATGCAAAATATGTTAGTCCATCGTTGGCTATCTCTATGATATGCTTAAAGCGAAAATTCAGTTTTGTCGTAACGTAACACAATAAATATTGAATAAAATACAATTCTACTATATTTTTTAATGTTTTTGTTTATAGCTTTTGAAGTAAATGTGCGAATCGTTAAGATTCTTGAACATATTCTATGGAAAAAAGTCTTCAATTCTCCTTTCTGTTCCCACCATAGCGTTTTTTCTGCTAGAATTTTTCTGCCAGTTTCAGCCTCATGGTATTAAATAAGTATTGCATGTGTGAAAGTGAGCGAGATTGAATTCTTTGACCGCCAGAAACGACGTAAAGCGTCACAGACTGTAATGATATAGCGTAATAGACACAGATTTTCCATCATCAGCTCATTAAACGTCCCCACTGAGGGGCACTTAGTCGTCCACGCGGGCCCAGTGCGGGTTGGACGACTTCACGCACAACCTTTGAATCTCTTCGCAGGCGTGCGCAGGTTTCCTCACGATGTTTTTCTTCGCCATAAGGGCGTCGGATAACGTACATATAATTTCGAAAATTCGAAAACACTGTACGTCTCGTATCGAATTTCAGCCCTCCCGGTAGGAGGGCAACAGTCCACACTATTATTCCGACAGAGACGCGACAGATTTTCCATTCCGCACGGGATCCAATAAACATTTACTTCCTAGTTATCCCAACCAACCTACCTATACTTTCAGGTGAACCTGAGTCACAACCGCATAGGTTTCCTCACAAAGAAAATGTTCCCGCACAGCCCCTGGATACCGTACAGACTGCAGGAAGTCGACCTGAGCCACAACGAGATACCGGTGGTCACTTTTGATTTGACTTATGGAACTAAGAAAGTGAAGAGAATGAACTTGTCCGGAAACTTTATTAATGATATTAGAAGCTGTAAGTTTTTTAATAATGAAAAAAGAAAGAAATCAGTTATTATTTTTAAACATGGCAATACAAAAGTAAAATATATTATCATATGCACTTTTGTATGACACATATATATGTATATGTAGGGGCACGAGCCTACCCCTATAGGGTGATTAGGCCTTAGTCGTCCACGCGGTCCCAGTGCGGGTTATATATATATATATATATATATATATATATATATATATATATATATATTATATTATTATATTATATAAATATATATAATATATATATATATATATATATTATTAAAATAATTAAAAATAACCTGTGCTTCGATGTCCAAAATAATTAAGTAATGATACTTTTTAAGTGGTTGAGAATTCGGCTTTTACACTAAGAGTTCCGGGTTCGATCCACGGGAAGTAAAACATTTTGTCTGCACGCACATAACATCGTATGTGTTGTTCTGGGTGTTACTATGTATTTTCATAAAATTTATTAAGTATGTTTCCTATTCAACCTATCGCAGTCCACTGCTGGACATAGGTCTCCCCCATTTCGCGCCAGATATCCTGGTCCTCCGCTTTCGTCATCCAGCCTCCACCAGCGACCGCCCGCAAGTCGTCGGTCCATCGACGACTTGCGAAAGGAAGTATTAAGTATGTTAATCATTTGTTTATTACCTGTTGTGTTACTTCTTTAGTAGCTTCACATTTAACTTGGGGCTAGGTGGCGTTGTGTGAATGTCAGTGGATATTTATTTGTGTGCCAGATTTCATAGTATTTCAATTTGAGGCTAGAAGAATAAATAAATTTCCACAGAAATTCACACAGCGCCATCTAGACTAGTTTAAAATAGTTAAGGGTTATAATTAATATCACTTTATTGCAGACGTCCTCGGTAATTTGACATCTTTGGAAGTATTAGATTTATCTAATAACAAATTGGAGAATTTAATCACCAGATCTTGTAAGTATTTTCTATTAATAATTGGGTATTTGACACCACTAATCGTTGACGCACTTTTTATGAACTGTCAGAAAGGAACGTTTCCATATATTTTGTATGAGATTATTGAAACGTGACGTCATTGCTCACTAATATCAATTGACCTAATATTTATTGGTTTCAGTGTATTTAAAAATACAATATTGCAAATAAACAAAAGTGATCAATGAAACGACATGTAAAATTAAGTGCACTTTTATGAAAATAAGGTTTGGTATTTTATTGCGAATGGTGGAGAATACCGAATTGTTTCATTGACCTTATTTTTATTTATTTTTTCATATTCATAATCTATCATCAATACCATCCTTCTTTCTCAACAGGCCAAACCACTGAAGCGCTTTTTTTTCAAAGCATCATAATTCATATTTTTCGTTTAGTATTTTTGTATATTTTTTTAAAGTATAAGTGCTATTTGTAAGCCTAATTTGAAATAATTTGACTTTGACTTTGTCATCATCATCAGCTCATTAAATGTCCCCACCGAGGGGCACGAGCCTACCCGTAAAAGGGTGATTAGGCCTTAGTCGTCCACGCGGATTCAGTGCGTATTGGATGACTATCATCAAATCATCAATATATTGGTACTTAATTTTAAAATGCAAAGCTATATAATGGATTCCACTGGGGAACGAAATAAAAGTTGAAAAGATGAAGCGATATCGTATAAAAAGTTCATGCTAGTTAGAATTTCACCTCTTACGGTGAAGGAAAAAATAGTGAGGAAACCTGCGCACGCCTGCGAAGAGATTCAAAGGTTGTGCGTGAAGTCGTCCAACCCGCACTGGGCCCGCGTGGACGACTAAGGCCTATACACCCGCGTACGGGTAGGCTTGCGCCCTCGGTGGGGGACGTGTAATGAGCTATGATGATGATGAATAGCCTGTATAAGAACTCGCGTGGTGGTTAACGGCCCAATCTCGCCATAACTATGCCGTGCGAGAAGGCCTGTGCCCTGCAGTAGGATAGTATAGGCTGATGATAAATAATATGATTTTCCTTACAGCGGACGCGAAATTTCACCTGCCAGAGAATATAACAGAGTTATATTTGCAAAATAATAGCCTGACAACACTTCCATTGGATAGTCTGGTCGAAGCGAAGAAACTTAGAGTCCTGGATGTTAGACACAATAGTCTGGAGGTGTTCGAGCCTCGTCTGGTACAAGGTGTGAAGGGGGGATGGCTGACAGTTTACTATCAAGGTATTTAATATTGAATTGTTTTTTTCTTGGGACGGTCAGTTCGCTCACCCGGTAAGTGATACGCCTGACCGTGCCAGAGTGTTGAATGAAATTAAGGAAGCAAATTGATATAGTCATTATTTGCCGTCAATACTGCCAGCGTCCATCACTCGAGATAAGAGATGTTAGGTCTCTCATACCCGGTAATTTTACTAGCCACAAGTGCCTTCATTCCGAAACAGATGAGCAAAACACTTAACTTTATTATAATATAATGGAATTAGTAAATAATTTTATTTTATTCTGTACTGAGTCGTCTAGGTAAGTACCACCGCAGTGCCAGATATCGTCCCGTGAAACACGAGTGTTATGCACTTTTGTGTTTCGGGATGAGGGCACTGTAGCTAGTGAAATTACCGGGTATAAGAGACCTAACATCTGTTGTCTCGGGTGACGGGCGCAGTGCGGCATTGATGAGGATAATAACTGTCTATCAGTTGTTGGTCTCCTTCAATGCTGCTTTGTCATGATCAGGCGTATCACTTACCATCAGGTGAGCGTCGTGACCGTCCTTTACAATTATAAAAAAGGAATTGTTTTTATATATGTATAAGTACATAATTATTTTCTTCCAGGCAACAAACTAAGATGCGACTGCTTTGTCCGTCCATTAAAACACTATCTCAACCATCTGCCACCATCAGCTATCATCAGTAAACCGTATAACCTTACCTGCACGGAACCCACCACTCTCGAAGGAGAACAACTCTTGAAGGTAGATGAGGAAAGACTGGTGTGTAGTGGTGACGTGGTGACAGATGAGCTGGTGGGGAACGCGGCTGGTGGGGATGGTAGTGAGTTCACCACAGAACCCGATTTGGCGTTCAGGGATATTCAGTAGTGAGTGTTTTTCTATTATATTAAGGTCAATTGATTTTAGGGTTTTTTATATATTACTCATGTAAATTAAGATAAGATAAGCCTATTACGTCCCATTGCAGCGCGTAGGCCTTTTCACACAGCATGACTGAAGTTCAATTGATTTTACGTGTTTTAAATATTAGTCACGTAAAATTAGTTTTATCGTCATTAGCGTATTACGTCCCACTGCAGCGCATAGGCCTTTTCACAAATAATAACTGAGTGGATTGGGCCGTAATCCACCACGCAGGCCCAATTTCGATTGCTGAACCCACAGACATCAGAATATACATTAGACTGGACAAGCCGCCAAGTTTATAGGCAGTCCCAGTGTCGCAATTTATTTTCGGTTCTTACCTGTGAAAAGTTATTATATTTCTTGGTAAATTTACTGATTCATTGCGATGATGGCATGTTACAATTGCACAGGATGGCATTTTGGAAAAAAACGGTAATTTCTTCTAATATTTGTGCGTCTTGACTCGTCTCACAGAGCGTAAACTGGCAGCCAGTGTATGCTCGTTGAGCTTACATTGTCGCACTTTAAACGCGGCTTGCCCCATCTCCTGTATTGGGAAATCTGTGGCTGAACCCATATAACAGGCGGATGCTTAGCATGGAGGTAGATGGCGCTGTGTGAATGTCAGTGGACATTTATTATTATTTTTTAATTTTCAGTGCCCAGCAAGCGATCTACGCGCACTGGTACGTATCATCGATCCAGGACATAGGCGATTTCTATATCTACATAAGAGACGACAAAAACAAGTTGTTATTCAACCAAGATGTCGCGTACAACCTTCGTTCAACAACAATCACCATTGACAAACCGTTGGAGAACGCATTAAAAGATGGCGCCCGTCTCGACATTTGTGTACAGGCCAAAACGTCAAGCGGCGCGCCAAGAAAGTGGTTTGACAGCCAATGTCAGATTGTGCCGACTGACTTTGACAGTTGGCCGAAAAAACTGAGCATAGACAAGAGGAGGTTGACGAAAAAACAAGGTCGAGTTGGTTCCAAAGAAATAACGTTCTGGGATTGGTCAGCGATTCTATATTGATAACGCTGTGTATATTTCTGGGGGTGTGCTTCAAGTTGACTGAATTTGAAATTTGATATTTTTAGTTTTTTTTAATTGAAAACTTTCGTCTTAGGTGACGGGCGCAGTGCGGCATTGATGGAGGATAATAACTGTCTGTCAGTTGTTGGTCTCCTTCAATGCCGCTCTGTCATGGTCAGGCGTATCACATGCCGTCGGGTGAGCGTCCTGACCGTCCTGTACACTTATAAAAAACCATCACTGCCATTTATGACCGACGTGTTCGCATACCGAGATGTTTTTATTATTAAGCTGTATGTAATTATTCAAATGTATGCTAGAAAAGAATCATTACATTTTTACATTTGTAAATCTGCTTTAAAGAGAGTTTTTTCAAAAAACTAGGTGTCATAGTTTATTAATTGCAAATAAGTTAATAAAATTTATCACAAATACCTACCAACTAGTTGTTAAATCCAATAAATTTACGAATTTATATTTATTATCTAAGTCGTGTCTCAAATTTATATGGTGCTATAAAACTCGAAAATTGTATATTAGGTTAAGGATTAGGATTTTTTTTGTTAAATGTGTATATACTACTTCTATGTTAGTATAAATGATATTAATAATTCAGATATATTACTGAAATCAAAATTTATTATTATTAATTTAAAAAATAATTATTTAATTTGATATAGTGAAGTATACAAAAAATTTATAGGTGATATTTTATACTTATGTTTTTTATAAAGTTACCTAAAATTAATTATTGAAAATTATTAAATCAATTCCAATGTATATAATAACAAAAGAATTAATAATTTCAAGTAAAGTATACAACGATTTTATATGGATGATTTGTACTTAATATTTTTTTATATACGTACCTAATTTTTATATACTTACCTAATTTTTATATACTTACCTAATTTTTATATACTTACCTAATGTTTATATACTTACCTAATATATATCATTAAAAATTATGATAATCGTACCAATAAATGACTATTGCAAAAGCTTGTCTTGATACAGTTACCATATAATATGACCAGTACACTGCAGGCGAACGCGCTATATTCAATTTCATATCAAGCTAAACCTTTGACAGGTAGTTCAGACAAAATTGAATCTTATCCTTATGAAAATACCGAATATCGGAAATCTATCGCTTACCATCAGGTGAGCGTCTTGACCGTCATATTTACATCGTAACATATTAAAAAAACAGCAGGCCGACCGCGCTATTTTAAAACGAAACGTTTCGATTACAATATGGGTGAAGTAACGATATCCTTCCGACCCTGTAATAGTTGACATTCTATGGTTAGGTTAGGTTAGGTTAGGTCTAATATTCGTGTGTCTTGACTCGTCTCACAGAGCGTAAACTGGCAGCCAGTGTATGCTCGTTGAGCTTACATTTGTCGCACTTTAAACGCGGCTTGCCCCATCTCCTGTATTGGGAAATCTGTGACAAATACCTATCAACTAGTTCTTAATTCCAATAAATTTACGAATTTATGTTTATTATCTTAGTCGTGTCTCAAATTTATATGGTGCTATAAAACTCGAAAATTTTATATTAGGTTAAGGATTAGTAATTTTTTTGTTAAATGTGTATATATTACAATATGGGTGAAGTAACGATATCCTTCCGACCCTGTCATAGTTGACATTATATGGTTAAGGTTCAATTTCGTCTGAACTAGCTGTCAAATGATTAGCGCGATATGAAATTGACCATAAAGTTGTATTTCGATCCAAGTGTCCACGTTATAGCTGTCAAAATTTAGCGCGATTTTACAAACAGTATTATTATAATGAACGTCAGAAAATAGGTCAGCGGGTAGCTCCAAACCAGAACACGGATATAAGTTAGTTTTTATCATATTTCCTACTGTAATTACCGGGTATAGGAGACCTGACATCTGATGTCTCGGGTGACGGGCGCAGTGCGGTATTGATAGAGAAAATAAATGTTTATCAGTTGTTGGTCTTTTGCAATGCTGCTCTGTCATGGTCAGGAATATCACCATCAGGTGAGCGTCCTGACCGTCATGTACACGTAGTAACATACTAAAATCTAGAAAATAAACATGGTGCAAATTTGGCAATGTTCGTGTGGTCAGTAAAATTAAAATACCATTTGATATATTAATACATCTCCTACATTGTAAACGGTCGAAGATTGTGATCTGTTATCTACTGTTTACAATTTAACGCATAATTTTCGGTAGATTATCTGCCGAATTGAATCCGTGAAGTCATAATCAATGTATGGTTAAGGATATATGTTTTTTGTACGAGTAGCATAATTTTATGGCCTACGCAAGCAGTGGCGTGCACAAAGATTATGAGCAGGGTATGCAAAGTTAATGATGTGACTTGAAAAAGCAATAAAATGAATTCTGTTTCTCAAAAAATGAGAACTGTTGTTGATTGCAGATCGCATATCGTTTAAAAATGTGGGGAAAATAAGGAGAGATCTATATGATGGCGATTTTTAGGTTCGTCGGGGAACACAGGGTATGCACTGCTTATTTGCATATATGGAGTGCACGCTACGTTATGCAAGTCATATTACATTAAAACAGACACTTCATCACAAAATCTAAGCTTTAACTTTTTATTATAACTTAATATTAAAAGTTTTTTTTATACTATTTATGAATACGTCCATGGAAATTATACAGGTCTTTTTATTGAGTTTTATTTATGTATGTTTTTTGTCACAATTAAATGTAAGTATAGAAAAGTGTATTTTAGGTCTGTAATAAAAATCCGTCCATTTTTAAAATTTTGTTTATTGTTTACTTATTTTTTATGAATTTTTAAAGTATTAAATGCATTTTATACGGATTTGGTGTTTATTATTTAACATATCCCTGCAATAATTCACAATAAATATATAAATACCTGTACTTTAAGTCAAACTATAAAACTTCAAACTCAATAAATTAATTGAAATATCATTTACAAAAAAGTTTATAAACAGTAAATAAATTACCCCAGACACTCACACATTACCATATAGCCTCAAACAACGTATTCAACCTGTAATACAGGTACTTTGCAAAATATAAACATACTAGGTATATATTGTTATGTAAATTCGTAATAAAAGTTAACAATATTAATAGTATAACAAAAAATGCATTAAATGTATGTGAAAAGAGCGTCGATGGCGCAATGGTGTGGACTGTTGTTTTCCTACCGGGAGGGCTGAGGTTCAAATCCCGCCACGTTCCAATGTGATTTCGAATTTTCTTAATATATGTACGTTATCCGACGCTCTTACGGTGAAGGAAAACATCGCAGGAAACCTGCGCACACCTGTGAAGAGATTCAAAGGTTGTGTGTGAAGTCGTCCAATCCGCACTGGGCCCGCGTGGACGACTAAGGCCTAATCACCCTATACGGGTAGGCTCGTGCCCCTCGGTGGGGACGTTTAATGAGCTGATGATGATGAATTAGATCTTCAATAATGTTGTGTTAAAATAAAAATAACTACGGTAAAAACATTTCTTAAAACAAATCACACAACAAAAACATTTAAATAATCATATATTGAAGAATCCTAACAAATTGACGATCCGTTCCTGAAAGATAGTAAAGTTAAATACGATTTACCCTAATGTTTATCAATGATGTAAAAAAGTATGGATTCGTGATATGCTCACAAAACAATCGAAAAAGTGTTCCGAATGCAGCGACAGCACACATACACATATTTCGAATGAGCGTACATTTACCTAAACAAAAGAGTACAAACTGTACTCTCTTCGGCGGTTCGTGTTTGAGGCACGGATGGCGTATCTACCTTTATATATACAGAATATCATTAATGCAAATTACCCATAATGTTTCTCTACATTTTTACTCTCAGATGCGTATTCCGTGTATGGATCGACGCTTTTGTATTCTGGCACTGTTTTGTATGGCTCTGCTGGATGATCGGGATGATGGGGCGCGCTGTACGAGTCGAAATGAGGAGGCGGGTGTTCTATGTAAGTCGGGTAATCTGAAACAAAAGAAAATATATTATGTATATGTAAGAAAACATATGTATATATATACATATGTTTTCTAATATATATACATATACAGTAGCCTATTTTATATCTTCTTTATTGTTTTTCTTTATTTTATATGTGTATTTTGTGTACCAAATAAATTATTTCTTTCTATATTATTGTTATTAGAATTAATGTCTCCGTGAGTGGTCTTATGGATCAATGGAGTGGTCAGAGTGTTAAATAAATAAATATCCACTGACGCTCACACAGCGCCATCTAGCCCCATATTAAGCGAGAAGCTTGTAATTAGGGTAGGTACTTAACAACTGATAAACAAAATCTTATGATTTTTTTGTAAATACATATTTATGTATTTAAAAAACACCAATACAAACAGATATGTTCATGCATACAAATGTTTGTACTGCCCGGGGATCGAACCCGGAACTCTTGGTGTAGTAGCCGACGTCTTCACCATCACACTACATGGGTCGTCAAATTGTTTAAGTGTTAGGTGTAAACGTTTAATTAAGGTTTCTAATATTTTTTTGGTTGAGAGCCATCTGCGATCGCCAACTGTCCGGTGTAGGTGTGAAGGCCACCTGCGGCCAACAGCTATAAGTCATCATCATCAGCTCATTAAACGTCCACACTGAGGGCCCCTCCCCTACCCGTATGCGGGTGTATAGGCCTTAGTCGTCCACGCGGGCCCAGTGCGGATTGGACGACTCCACACACAACCTTCGAATCTCTTCGCAGGTGTGCATGAAGGTTCCCTCACGATGTTTTCCTTCACCGTAAGGCGTCGTCGAATAACGTACTATATATTTTTCGAAAATTCGAAAACACATTGGTACGTGTCGGGATTTGAACCTCAGCCCTCCTGGTAGGAAGGCGACAGTCCACACCATTGAGCCACCGACGCTCTCTTTCTAGCACATACTATAGTTTAATGAGCAGGTGTTTATACCGACACAACTTTACAACTAACTTACACTTCTGTTTTTCTATGTATTATATGTATGTATTAAAATATATAAGTATGTTTATCCGTTGTTTAGTACCCATAATACAGGCTTCACGCTTAACTTGGGGCTAGATGGCGCTGTGTGAATGTCAGTGAATAAAAAAAAATGTGCCAAAGATTTCTATTGTTTTTCGACCGTAAAATAATAAATTTTAATTACATTTGTATAGTCTAGCACCTACTTATTTTAATGAGCAGGTTTGTTCTTACACCGCTTTAATGACTGTTTAGTTAATCACATTTCATTAACGTTATCTTATTCATATCTTATTACCTACCTACTCTTAAATTACTGACAAACCCGAAGATCCTACTTATTCCGAGCCGGTGGTAGTCATTAAAAATATAATAATAATAATTGACGATTCAAAAGTATCTGTAACAGATTTATTTGAATAAAGACTGTTTTCTTTCTTTCTAACTATTATTAAAACTTCTTACCTATACTTCTAATGCTTCTTTTAAGACCTGCGAACAAAAACAGATCGTTATATCTACTCGTATTTTAAATTTAATTAAGATTTCTTTAGCAATGTTATTATTGTCTCCGATAACTAGACATTAAGTTTCACCTTTACGTACCTATCTATCAAAAAATATTTGAGATGTAAAAATATTATCGTGGTGTACCTAGCCAATAGACGATTTAAAATATTGCCTCATAAACAGGTACCAAAGCCTTACAAACTAAAAGACTATCGATGGTTCATCATCATCATCATTACAGCTTAATATGTGCTAAAAGTCCTATTTAAGGAAATTGTTTGTTCTTCTCGTCAACGATTTTGAAATGAATGAGGTTTAAATTTTAGTACCTTGTTCTAAAAATATTCGCAGTTGAAACATGGAAACTGACTGTGTGGGATTTATTATAATCTATTACATATAAATAAAATTAGAAAATCTGTTTGTAATACTAAAATAAAAAATTTTCTTAATGCATATGAATATTACGGTACATATGCCAAAATAACAATTTTTAAAATGTTTGTCCGTCTGTCTGATTGTTCCGGGTAAACTATGAAACAGCTGGATGGATTTGGACGGGACTTCTTTTGGCAGGTAGCGGATGTACAAAGGAAAAACATAGGCTACTTTCATTTGAGGAAACTTTTTAATTTAGGAAAATAAACGAATGTGGCGCGCTGTTTTTTGGTTATATTTTACTGCGGGAGAATAACTTATACCGCGGGGAACAGTTAGTAAAATAATAAATAACAATCACCGGTAACCGGTAACTGAGGAGACCGGGATCACTAATCTACTTCTGGAGGGAGGTGGGCTGGCTGGAGTGACCATTACGCCACCATGACGCACAATGGTCCACTGCACGGACTAAGTGCGGAAACCAACCCTAGTTATCCTAATTCAAATTATTTATTTGTCTAACATAGGTACAGAGGTAAGGTGGAACATGAGTTGTAGTTCCCTATGTTAAATAAATTTAAATTAAATCAAAATGGAATCAAATACGATACAAAACGACATTTAAAAACTATTCTAATCATTATAAGACACTAGCAAACCCGGCGAACTCCGTTTCGCCACCAGATGGCTTCGTTTTATGTAACATTAATTTCGTTTGGTGATCAAAAGATGCCATCTACTTAAAATATTGGTTTGTAGTACACGCTATGTATCAGAGATGTCGCTGTATGTGAAAAAAGATTTTCCCGCTTTTCTGTTGAAATTTTTCCTGAATTTTATTTGCTATAAACCTCACGGAGCCCGAGACCTTTCCAACGAATGCAAAACCGTGGAAATCGGTTCGTGCGTTCTGGAGTTATAGCGTCAGGAAGGAAAATCCGACTTATTTTTATATAGTAGAAATACAATAGAACTTAAAATAGCGACGTCAAATTACTCACATCAAAAATTATTAACAGTCCAGTCTTTATAACACAAAAAAAAAGAACCTACCAACGTAGAACACAGAATAAATAACAAACGTACCATGATGTTCGTAGTGCGGCGTCCATTCGTGATGCGAGAGATGCTTTGACTTCAGCAATGTGAAGAACGATGCCACCTGGTAACAAGAATTAACTTTATATAATAATTTTACTTTACATAATTTGGCATATTGATTATTTACAAAAGTATATAAGTATGTGTATCCATTGTTTAGTATCCATATTACAAGCTAAAGCTTAGTTTCGACCCAGATGTCGTTGTTTGATTGTGTGTGGATATTTAATAAATCTCAAGTATTGTTGAGTTTTCTCGGTTGCTTTTTTCTTAACAAGCATTAAATAAAAAACTTTATAAAAATAGGTACTTACATGAGTAAGTACCTATAAAAAATCATTTTGGTAATTTAAATATTTATTGTCGATTCTATTTGTATATTTTTTGACGTTCATAAATACTTATTTTATGTAAAAGGTTTAAAAGACGTCCACATAAGGTTTGCGCTGTGAAAAGATATTAGATATCACGTAGAGCCAAGGTTCTGAATCCATACGATTTTTCGAAAATATATGTACGTTATCCGACGCTCTTACGGTGAAGGAAAACATCGTGAGGAAACTTCATGCACGCCTGCGAAGAGATTCAAAGGTTGTGTGTGAAGTCGTCCAATCCGCACTGGGCCCGCGTGGACGACTAATTTCTAATCACCCTATACGGGTAGGCTCGTGCCCCTCGGTGGGGACGTTTAATGAGCTGATGATGATGATGATATTTTAGTTATCTTCTTTTATTCATTTAGTATATTTTCTATTTTGATATAATTAATTTAAGTAAATATTTATTTAATTGAGACTTAATATGTTTAATTAGTCAGTTAGCGACATCATATCTTGAGAATTTGACCATACACCCTTTACGGGTAAGCTCGTGCCGCTCGTCGGGGACATATATGAAGTGATCACAGACATCCGAATATACAATTAGACTGGACAAGCCGCCAAGTTTATAGGCAGTCCCAGTGTCGCAATTTCTTTTCGGTTCTTACCTGTGAAAAGTTATTATATTTCTTGGTAAATTTACTGATTCATTGCGATGATGGCATGTTACAATTGCACAGGATGGCATTTTGGGGAAAAACGGTAATTTCTTCTAATATTCGTGCGTCTTGACTCGTCTCACAGAGCGTAAACTGGCAGCTAGTGTATGCTCGTTGAGCTTACATTTGTCGCACTTAAAAACGCGGCTTGCCCCATCTCCTGTATTGGGAAATCTGTGGAAGTGATGATGGTGAAATTTAATGCTGATACCTTGGCAGAGCTGACGGCAATCTTGAAAATCAGTAACAACATCCCAATCGCCACTGATTTAGCAGCCAACAGCATCGTCACCAACAGCCAAGTAGAAGTTACACCAACGTGGAAGATGAAAGGTACAAGGGCCATCGACATCTTCTTCATTCCCCGACTCTCTGTTGAAGAAAAGTAGGGATTGTTATCGCTATTCAATTCAAGTTTATTTCAGGCCGGTAAGCCCATATAAAAAGTTAGTAACAATTTCCTTACAAAACTAATGTTAGAATACAATTACATTATTAATTTAATTCATGTGGATAGTCACCCGCCTCGAGTAGAGAGGTGACTCCACAGATTTCCCAATACAGGAGATGGGGCAAGCCGCGTTTAAAGTGCGACATATGTAAGCTCAACGAGCATACACTGGCTGCCAGTTTACGCTCTGTGAGACGAGTCAAGACGCACGAATATTAGAAGAAATTACCGTTTTTTTTCAAAATGTCATCCTGTGCAATTGTAACATGCCATCATCGCAATGAATCAGTAAATTTACCAAGAAATATAATAACTTTTCACAGGTAAGAACCGAAAAGAAATTGCGACAATGGGACTGCCTATAAACTTGGCGGCTTGTCCAGTCTAATTGTATATTCGGATGTCTGTGGGTGACTCCCATCGGTCAATAAAGACCTTGAGAATAGTGATGGTGCCGCCGCGTAAGCGGGCTAGTGCTGAGGCGCACCTTTTTCTCATGATGGCAGCAAAGCCACGACCCATTTGGTGTTGCGGTCGAGAGGTCGACTGCAACGCCAAGGGTTCCGGGTTCGATCCCCGGACAGTACAAACATTTGTGTGCATAAACATGTCTGTTTGTAATGGTCTGGGTGTTTTCTATGTATAATATGTATGTATTTACAAAAAAATAATGTATGTAAGTATGTTTATCCGTTGTTTAGTACCCATAATACGGGATTCACGCTTAACTTGGGGCTAGATGGCGCTGTGTGAATGTCAGTGGATATTTATTATTATTATTATAATGCGCGCCTCCGCGAACATTCCCGATGCACTGCACCGCCACGGCAACCCCAAAAATATTTTCAAGGCATTGTTATATTGGACTCGCAGATCGCTGTTATACCCGCCGTTGAGATTAATTAGTACCCAAAGACTGCATGTGTAGAATGTTTGGCAATATGCCTTAAACAGCGTGATCTTAACGGGCTTGGTACAACGCGCAAACCTTCGAGCCAACATGTTGCAGCGCACAGCCAGCGACCTGCGTTCTGCTTCATAGATAGGCTATGTCCAGGTCGTCCCGCATGTCCTCAGTCACCCAAAGATCCAAACATTTAAAACTATGAACTCGTTTAAGAGCCGAGCCATTCAAACTTATTTTCGGCACCTCATTATAATTTAACAATTTTCATTTAAATAGTATCCATTCGCTTTTATTAGTATTGTACACAAGTCCATGACACAGCGAGTAAGTTTCACATATTGAGAGGCTATACAAAGTGCTTGTTTAATAAAATACATTAAAAATAATACAATAAAAAGCGTGTTAAAATCATTTGGATCACCAAAGTAAAGCAGACATGAATATTGATACGAGAAAAAAATCGGTAAACAATTTTATCTACCGATTTCAGGGAAAAATTTTAGGGGAAACTGAAAACAAATTTCCCCCGATAAGTGAAAACTTTCGGGAAGAAATGGTTTTTTTTCTAGCCTTAAACATGTGTTGTTGAATCATATTTCTTTTCAGACAATCATGTGATTGGGTCATTATCAAAATTAAACTAGAAAATATTGCACATACTGATTTTTGGCTATGAGGTTTCCCCGCGGGATTCGAACCCACGAATTCTGGATCACGCAGCGTCCTAATCTAGCGTTGGGTTACAAACTAGACCACGGAATTAAAACCAAACTCAAAATTTTAGAACTAAGACCAACGAAAAAGATTTAATATTTTTTTTTTGTAAAAAAACAACTTGTCTATAAACAAGTTGTTTATCATAAAGAACCTAAGATAAGAAGAATGAAAGTATGATTTCAGGCCCGTATTCTAGAACGAGACTCATCATCAGCTCATTAAACGTCCCCACCGAGGGGCACGAGCCTACCCGTATAGGGTGATTATGCCTTAGTCGTCCACGCTATCCACAACCTTTTAATCTCTTCCCATGTGTGCGCAGGTTTCCTCACGATGTTTTCTTTCACCATAAAAGCATCGGATAACGTACATATGATTTCGAAAATTCGAATTCGAAAATTCGAAATCATATTGGTACGTGTCGGATTCGAACCTGCGCCCTCCCGATTGGAAGGCAACAGTCCACACCACTGAGCCACCGACGCTGTATCGAGAGCAAAACTCAACGTTGATTTTTACTTAAATTGAGTGAGAAAGGGATGGTGCTATGTATCGTATAGAGCGCTATTCCGTACCCACTTACTTAAGTGCAGCTCAACGCTCAATCTCCCTGTAGAGTATTGCTACATACAAATTTAATAACAACTTTTATATAAATTCGTCTACGTATTTATGTCCGAGACTCTTTATTATCTATGGCTCTAAATGGCGGTAAACATAATCTGTACAAAAGAAATAATTATTTCCGTTCTTTTAACTACTTGTACAAATGATCGGTACGCAAAAAATAATATACTCAACACGTGAAAGTAAAATTTGTTTTCTTTCACGGTTTGAAATGTTTATTTGAATATCGTAGGTTTTTTTGGATACCAATTTGCGACAAAATGTCGGTGAAGTGTTTAAGTATCAGCTATATTTGTAGAGACGTTTTTGCTTTTTTATTTTTATCATCGGTTGTTCTTGCAAAGATTTTTATATGAAAGAATACAGAAACATGGAAAGATCAACATTATTAGTGTAATAAATGCCCCCACGACGCTTTTACGCCGAAGGAAAACATCGTGAGGAAACCTGAGAAAATATTCAAAGATTGTGTGTTAAGTCGGCCATCCGTACTGTGCCGATTGCTAATTTAACCAGATGCCTGCGACAGAGACACCGAATATTGACGACCCATTTGGTGTAATGGTTGAGACGTCGGCTATTACGTCGGTTCGATCCCCGGGCAGTACAAACATTTGTGTGCATGAACATGTCTGTTTGTATTGGTCTGGGTGTTTCTATGTATAATATGTTTAATACATTTATATGTTTATTAGTTGTTTAGTCACCATATTACAGGCTATAATGCTGAGTTTGGGGCTAGATGGCGCTGTGTGAATGTTGATGGATATTTATTTATTTAAAAGTACTATAACTAAGTACTATAGATCAAATCCATCCATGGTTTAAAACTGCTCAGCTATTGATGGTTTGAAGATGGAGATGGTTAAAACGGCTAAAATTTTTGGATGTCAATCCGCATTAGGCCTGTATGGTGGACTTAATATCCATTGGCTATGCTTTCTATGCCTGGGAATCATCATCATCATCAGCTCATTAAACGCCCCCACCGAGGGGCACGAGCCTACCCGTATAGGTTGATTAAGCTTTAGTCGTCCACACGGGCCCAGTGCAGGTTGGACGACTTCACACACAACCCTTGAATCTCTTCGCAGGCGTATGCAGGTTTCCTCACGATGTTTTCCTACATCGTAAGAGCGTCGGATAGCAACAAAATTAGAAGACAAGGGCTGAGGCTCATTTGCATATATTTAAGATACAAAAGTATCTTGATTAAGTTAGTAGTTTAAGTAAAAAAAAAACACTTACGTATTGCAACTGCATCCGTTTTCGGCTTGATTTCTTGATAGTGAAGAAACCGCCCAATATCACTGTCCCCGAGGTGTCGATCGTTGAAATTGGCCAACCATTTTGTAATAAAACTTGTGTATTCCCAATTTTAAACTCTAACTTGTCTTTAGTGGTAGGAAGTTTATTTTCATTTCCATAGACGGTTATGGTAGAAAAAATTAAAAATAAAACTGTCAGAATAACCGCGCGAGAAATCATTTTTCCAAAATTCAAATGCGTTTGGATGCCGCCGATTCGAAAATATGACTGCTTAATCTGTAAAATAAGTGCTCAAAAAGTAGACTGTCTGTGGCAATTTTAAATTCGCGTGGCGAAAATCCGAACTAGAATTTATCCATACTGAGTTTTTGCATTTGCAAATACACTAGCGCCATTCGGAATGGCAAATACTTTTGTCTCCACGCCGGCACAGGCTAAACGTAATCATGAGTTTTTGTCCATCCTCGTTAGAGCTCTAGAATCCCACATTAGAGGCATATTTTAATTGAATCCGTCACAGTGGGTAGAAATAGCGGAGGTCACGGCAAATTGGACAAATTAAGGAGTTGAAAATTTTGATTTTTTTCTCTCAGCGAACTTGATTGCCTAGTTTTTACGCTCGCATTTTTGGTTAATGTTTTTTTTATTTATTTTAATGACAGACGGATGTGAAATAAGTGCCTATTAGTGATTGAAATGATAAAAGTTTCTACTTTGACAGTATTAAAAGTTTAAGTGCATCATGGTTATTATGATTAGGAACCAATGTATATTCTGTATACATAAAGGTGGATACGCCATCCGTCCCTTAAAATAACCGCCGAAGAGAGTACAGTTTGTACTCTTTTGTTTAGGTAAATGTGTTCGAAATTCGAAATATGTGTATGTGTGCTGTCACTGCATACGGAACACTTTTATCGATTGTTTTGTGGAGCATATCACGAATCCATACTTTTTTACATTATTGTTAGGAACTTAATAATATTCAAACTGCATTCCAAGTCCAATGGCGTAGTGTTAAATTTCGAAAATTCGAAAACACATTGGTACGTGGCGGGATTTGAAACTACACCCTCCAGATGGGAAGGCAACAATCTTCTGCACCAATGAGCTACCGATACTCAAAAAATTACTATACTGCTTTAATATCTAAACGTCACAAGTTAGAACGTTCACTCTAGGGATCACCTAAAACCTAGGAAAATAAACACACAAACAAATTACTCAGAACCCGGTCACGAACATTTTTTTACATATTTCCAACTGTACAGGAAGGTCAAGACGCTCACCTGATGGTAAGTGATACGCCTGACCATAACTGAGCGGCATTGATGGAGACCAACAACTGATAGACAGTTATTATCCTCCATCAATGCCGCACTGCGCCCGTCACCCGAGACAATAGATGTTAGGTCTCTTATACCCGGTAATTTTACTAGATAGCGGGCCGATATCTGTCACTGCGGTGATACGTACCTAGACGACTCAGTACCGAGTCTACCACCTAGTAAAAAATAAAAGGAAACCTCTTACAGAGTTCTGTAGCTCTAGTACATTTTTATTTAATTATTAAGAGTTGAGACGTAGGCTGTCAGACCAAGAAGTTCATACAAACATTTGTGTGCAACATGTACGTTTGTGCGAGTAATGTTCTGGGTGTTTCTATCTATACTAATATATATCATTTATCCTTTATATCCTTTATAGGCAGACATTTGACCGCCATCTCACCTGATGGTAAGTGAAGAAATAAATATCCACTGACATTCACACATCGCCATCTAGCCCCAAGTTAAGCGTTAAGCCTGTATTATGGGTACTAAACAACGGATAAACATACATATATTCATTTTTTTTTTTTTTGTAAATACGTGCATATTATACATAGAAAACACCCAGACCATTACAAACAGACATGTTCATGCACACAAATGTTTGTACTGCCCGGGAATCGAACCCGGAATTCTTGGTGTTGCGGCCGACCTCTCAACCGCAACACCAACTGGGTCGTCAAGTAATATATAAAGCTGAAGAGATTGTTTGTTTGTTTGAACGCGCTAATCTCAGGAACTACTGGTTCGATTTGAAAAATTCTTTCAGTGTTAGATAGCTTATTTATCGAGGAAGGCTATAGGCTATATATCATCACGCTACGAGTAATAGAAGCGGAGCAAATGAAGAATGTTTCAAAATCGGGGTATTTTTTCATACTTGGAGCTTCCGCTGCGTACGCTGAGTAAACGGTTAAAGTTACACAAAAGTCATGTATGAGAGTATTGTCTCCTTTTAAGGTCTACAAAAAATCCGCGACAGCATATGTCTATCTTTTAAGGTTAGCTCACTATAACATATTTTTGCTAAAAAAAATCTGTTTTTGACCCCGAAACCTTTAAAGTTGGAGGGAGGGGAAATCCTATGTATATCGATAAATGAAAGTACCGTGTTAACCCGAATTTAATGCGAGCGAAGCCGCGGGCAAAAGCTAGTTTTAAATATGTATGTATGTTACAACAAAGGGAAGAATATATATATTTTTTTATTTTATGTAGATACAAACATGACACAATAATACATATAGACATTAGTACAAAGGCACAGAAAAGAAGCTGCTGGAAGAAATTTCATCATGAACTTATTTCATGAGGAAGTAAGCAAGTATGTTTATCTGTTGTTTAGTACCCATATTATTGGGTAAATGCTTAGTTTGGGGCTAGATAGAGCTTTGTGAATGTCGGCAATAAATAATTATTTAAATAGCAGTGAAATTAGAGCCTAAATCTGGATTTTGTCGAGTTATAAAATGTCTTTAATTACAAGTTGATACAAGATTTATCTTTATCAATTAAGAGTAAAAACAGGTCTATTTTTATGCCTATTCAGTTATTTCACTTTCACGATTAAGACACAACTTAACCGGTTTCGTACAAATAATCATTAGTGTTTAGTACAGTTTTAGATCATATTTACAGCTTTCTTTTTTCCGTCACAGCCTATTAAGTCATATTGGAAGTCACAGGCTTCCTCATGCAGAAGGGTTGTGAGATCGGTTTTCGGTCGGACCAAGGAAGTTTATTTTTACAGTTACTTATGTGATAAAACCTATATTGAGCGTCGGTGGCTCAGTGGTGTGGACTGTCGCCTTCCTACCGGGAGGGCTGAGGTTCAAATCCCGACACGTACCAATGTGTTTTCGAATTTTCGAAAAGATATGTACGTTATCCGACGCTCTTACGGTGAAGGAAAACATCGTGAGGAAACCTTTATGCACGCCTGCGAAGAGATTCGAAGGTTGTGTGTGAAGCTGACAGCAAAACAGTGACAAAGTTCGGGCGGTTTTTGTATGGAAAATTAAGGCCTAGACAGAGACAGAAAAAAATTGAAAAGAACATGGCTTGCGTAGTAATTTCGTGCATAAGCCGAAATGATCAAAAGGAAATAAAACAGGAATTACTTTTCGTAGTTAAATGAATAATTAGATAATGTATTGAACCGACTTCATTTTAATTTCAAATTATTATGTGTTCCAAAGATATCAGATTATTTTAAATGTAATAAGTGAGCTGACCGTCCCGTACACATCAGTTAACTGCGCCCCTGCGCCCGTCACCCGAGACGACAGATGTAAGGTCTCTTATACCCGGTAACTTAACTAGCTACAGTGCCCCATATAGCATACAAGTGCAATCTTGAAACACAAAAGTGCATAACACTTCAGTACAAATCGATACTCCAATTTTATTTATAACTAGCTGTTCCCCGGGGTGTTACCCACGGTATAAGATATTCTCCCGCAGTAAAACATAATCTAAAAAGCCAAAGGGTAAGACATTGTTTTATTTGTCCAAAATAAAAAGGATTCTCTTAAATAAAAATTGCCTGTTTTTCTTTATTACATCAGCTACCTGCTAAAAAAAGTGTCGTCCACACCATCCGTTTCAGAGATTACCCAGAAAAAACAGACAGACAGACCGACAAAATTTTTAAATTTTCAATTTTTGGGATGTTTCCAGTGTATATATTCATATGAGCATGAAGAAAAACATTTTTATTTCAATATAATCAAACAGGGATCGGCCCGCGTGGAAATCATTAGGGGAGGCCATCGTCCAGCAGTGGACATAAATTGGCTGTAATGATACATGATGATTACAAACAGACACTCCAATTTTGTTTATATATAATCGATGTAGATTCATAAGAAGTTATGTTCAATGCGACCAAACAAAACGTTACCTTCGTACATTTACTTCGAAACAATTTCAAACTAAGGCAATCAGAGTGCAAATAGCATTCACAAAATAGAAGAGCACAGACTGGAATGTAGAATTTTGGAAATCAACGAAAATAACGATGAAAGAAAAAATATCATCATCATCATCATCAGCTCATTAAACGTCCCCACCGAGGGGCACGAGCCTACCCGTATAGTGTGATTAGGCCTTAGTCGTCCACACGGGCCCAGTGCGGATTGGACGACTTCACACACAAACTTCAAATCTCTTCGCAGGCGTGCATAAAGGTTTCCTCACGATGTTTTCCTTCACCGTAAGAGCGTCGGATAACGTACATATCTTTTCGAAAATTCGAAAACACATTGGTACGTGTCGGGATTTGAACCTCAGCCCTCCCGGTAGGAAGGCGACAGTCCACACAACTGAGCCACCGACGCTCTTGAAAGAAAGAAAAAGTATGAAATGTGAAATTTAAAATTTTTGGCTAGAAGTGGCGAGAGAAAGTGTCGTATGGACTGTGGTCTTACTTTCATCCGTTATGACTACGGAATCGGTAGATTTAGCTTTGGGTTTAGGACGACCCATGTGGTATGATCGTAGAGAAGTCGGCTATGCTCTCTCTCTCCCTCTATCTCTTTCTTCAGCTTATCTCAGTCCACTGCTGGAGATAGGTCTCCCCATTTTGCGCCAGACATCCCGGTCCTCCGCTATCTCTAGCCAGCCTCCACCAGCGACCTTTCGCAAGCCGTCGGCCCATCGGGCCGGGGGTTTCCTACGCTACGCTTGCCAAGACGTGGTCTCTAGAACTCGTCTACTCCAATTGTCAGCTAATAAATTAGAGGTTCCGGGTTCGATCTTCAGGGAGTAAAACATAATTGTGCATGAACATGTCTATTTGTATTGTTTTGTGTGTTTCTATGTATAATATAATTGTATTTATAAGAAATTCAGATGCGATACGTGACTACGAAAATGTCATCATCATCAGCTCATAAAAACGTCCCCCGAGGGACACGAGACTACCCGTAAAGGGTGATTAGGCCTTAGTCGTCCACGCGGGCCCAGTGCGGATTGGACGACTTCACACACAACCTTCGAATCTCTTCGCAGGCGTGCATGAAGGTTTCATCTCGATGTTTTCCTTCACCGTAAGAGCGTCGGATAATGTACATATATTTTCGAAAATTCGAAAATACATTGGTACGTGCCGGGATTTGTCGCCTCAGCCCTCCCGATAGGAAGGCGACAGTCCACACCACTGAGCCACCGACGCTCAAAAACGAAAAACTCAAAGACGAAAATGTAACAACAAATTATTCAACCCCGTAAGTTCCGACGCACTTATTAAACTTTTGGCCTGTGAAAGGAAGCATCCAAGGAAACATAACAGCCAAACAAAGCAAAGGGTTTTAATAATAAGTATTTAGTAATTTTATAATAGTCTATTACGGTGCTTAAATCCCGGCTAAAACAGTTTTAAAGTAAAGTAAAGTAAAATTTTATTCAGAACACAATTACAACATTCATTGTGAAACAAAGCTAAAAACAACATTTTTAAATTTATGCAATTGCACTGAATGGAAGTCTACTCAGCGTAGTCAGAACAACCACAGGATGTCCTGACGCTGGTCTTCCGTAGACACCGTTGATGAGGTAAGAGGAGCCACTACGCCGCGTTCACTAACACAATAGTCTACAGCTATATAAAAAAAAGATACAGATACATAAAAAATAATTTATATACGAACATAAATGATTATATGGATAGATTATAAAATATAAAATAACTTGAAACAAATACAAAATAATATTAAAATTATGAACCCATTCCCGCCTAATTTTTTGAGTTAGTTTCTTTTTGCAATTTAAGTAAATGATGTTTGTATTTAGTTTTAAAAGATCCGGAAATTGGGCATAACGCTAATGATTACATATATACATGACTACATATATACAAGGTTACTCTCAAATGAAATACTAATAATAATAATATTTTTTTAGCAAATATTTTAGAATCATCATCAGCAGCTTATTAAACGTCCCCGTTAGAATGATAATCTCGAATTTATATCTCTTGATTTCAATTCGCACGATACTACAATCTGACGCCATTTTGTTTCTAAACTCTAATTATTATTTAACGAGAATCTAGACAAATGACTAGGTGTGTTCTAGATGCGGTTTCGTTGTCTAATAATTGTGTTTTGCTACAGTAATTTGCGGTAAGTCGTTGTCTTGCTCAGTGCCGGATTAGGACTGCGCGGGGTCTTTAGCAAATTCTGTCAAGGGGCCCCTGGTTTTGTTTCAGGACTTTCAGGATCCCTAGTTTAGTGTATAATTAGGCGGTTTGAAGTGTAGAAATGTGGTAGACATGCTATTCTAAATATATCGATTATATTTAAGCACTAGCGACTCGCCCCGGCTTCGCACAGGTGTAATGCTTATAAAAGGCAAGCTCCCGCCGCCCCGGCCGGCCGGTGCCGTCGCAAATCAGTAAAATAACAGTATTTCTCCAAACTTTAATTGGTGTTATTATGCATATTATTAACCTTCCTCTTCAAACACTATAAGCATTTAAGCATACACAGGGATGTAGGGACATAGGGATGGAGGGATATAGGGACAGAGAAGGCGACTTTGTTTTAAACTATGTAACGTTTAAAAGTTTAAGTTATTTTTAGGATTTATTGTAAAGCAACAGAGTTTTAGATATTTATTCCGAGTGAATCCTAAGCCTCATAACTTAATTCACGCTTAAGCAATATAATTCACGCTCCTTTTAATTTTCATTTATTTTGTTGCTGCAGGTACTTGCAGCGCGGGGCCCCTCAATCCGAGGGCCCGTAGCATTTGCTACTCTTGTTATATGCATAATCCGGCCCTGGTATTGCTGTTTACGCTTGAGAGTAAAAAACTCGTACGTGTAAAATAAAAAAAAACAGTAGACGGAATACACTGCGTACCTAGTGTTAAACTTACGGCATCTTTTTGATTGAATATAGCTAAAACATTTGAGCTCAGCGCTTAGATCAAAAGAACAAGGAAGCAAATATTAGAATAAATACGAGAGTAATAATTACCTACTATAATAGTATCGGTCACTGCGTCATCATCCCAAGCCTACCTGTACGTGGGTGTATAGGCCTTAGTCATCCACGCGGGCCCAGTGCGGATTGGCCGACTTCACGAACAACCTGTGAATCTCTTCGCAGGCGTGCGCAGGTTTCCTCACGATGTTTTCCTTCACTGTAGTAGCGTCCAATAAACGTACGTATAATTTCAAAAATTCGAAAAGACACGTGTGTTGGTACGTGGCAGGTTTTGAACCTGCAACCTCCAGATTGGAAGGCAACAGTATTTCATTCATCACTCACTGGATATTTATATTTGTATTTTAATAAAACAAATAATAAACTTAACAAAATTTATTACAAAGTAAGTGTAGTAGGAATAATGCGATCACGAGCGAACGGTAACCGGTTCGATTCCCGGCGGTCCCTCGTTGGGGTGCGAAGAGAGATACGTCGTGGTAATTGGAGTTCCAGCCGATGAGGTGCTCGTCCCGATTCTGAACCCTCAGCCATAATTCTAGGGGTCTAAAGTACCTGTAATAAAAAAATCTTTTAAAAACTTGTTTGCCATTTTCGGGTTATGACGTAAAATGTAATGTAGCACATCTAGTCCCAATTTAAGCAGAGCTTGTATTATGGGTACTAAACAAGGGATAAACACACTTATATATGTTTTTTGTAAATACACACCTGGTGGTAAGTAATATGCCTGACCATTATAGCTGCAGCATTGCGGTGGTACCTACCTAGACGACTCAGTACCGAGTTACCACCTAGGTATTCTCCAAACAATCCACTGCTGACATAGGCCTCCCCCATTTGCGCAATATCCCGGTCCTCCGCTTTCCTCATCCAGCCCACCGACCTTACGCAAGTCGTCAGTCCGGTCCTTGTTCCTACGCTACGCTTGCCGAGACGCGGTCTCCACTCCAGAACGTCTGCTCCAACGGCCATCGGTTTTGCAACAAACTTGACCATCCCGACGAAGCCGCGGGCAAATTGTAGTAGTCTATACTGTTTATATAAAAATAAATCATCATCAGCTCATTAAACGTCCCCACCGAGGGGCACGAGCCTACCCGTATAGGGTGATTAGGACTTAGTCGTCCACGCGGGCCCAGTGCGGATTGGACGACTTCACACACAACCTTCGAATTTTCTTCAGGCGTGCATGAAGGTTTCCTCACGATGTTTTCCTTCACCGTAAGAGCGTCGGATAACGTACATATATTTTCGAAAATACATTGGTACGTGTCGGGATTTGAACCTCAGCCCTCCCGGTAGGAAGGCGACAGTCCACACCACTGAGCCACCGACGCTCTATAAAAATAAATAAAGAAAGAAAGAAAGAAAAATTTATTTTTGTACATCGCAACACAAGCATAACAAAAAGACGTAAAACACACTAAATTACAATTTCATTGTGCTACGACGTCTAAAGTAAATGGACCCACTCAGCATGTGCCGTGGTCCGGTGATGGGACCCTGACGCTGATTTTCCGTGAGCCCGAGTGAGTAGGCGCACGGACAAGATCGCTTCAGAATTTTTTATATAATATTTTTACATAATATAAGATATGATATAAGTATAACATATAACAATAAAAAAAATGAATTTCAATATTAACGCGAATTTCAAAATTAATACTACGAACTAGTGATGTAACGAATATTCGCATTCGCATTCGCGAATATTCGCATATTTTTCGATATTCGCATTCGCAAAAAACGATGCGAATATTTGCGAATGTTTTTAACAAACTAAAAGGAAATTATTATATAGATAGATGCATATGAATTAATAACACAAAGGATAAGTAAGCTTTATATATTTTATTTTATCATATGTGAATTGACTGTTCCATAATATGAAAAACTTAACCTTTTTTATTTTTTAGAACCTCAAATCAAAACAAAACTTTTCGAATGAACTTTCTTTCTGTGACTAACTTCGTTCATTCAACCTGTATCGGTTCGGGCGCTTGGCTATGTTCGGTTTCAACATGGCCGAAATGTCAAAGCTGTCAAATATTTGACGCGCCCTTTATTTGAAATTTAACATTCGCATTCGCGAATATTGAAGATAAATATTCGCATTAAAAATTCAATATTCGTTACATCACTACTACGAACATATTTTACTAAATACTCACTTCACGAGTGATTCTGGAGAAATTCTGTTAGTTTTTCCCTTCGTCATAGCTCTGATGATATCCGAGGCTGGCTTCGAGGATCCTGACTGCATGATTTCGCTGGAAACAATGATTAAGGTTAATAAATCATCATCATTATCAGTATCGGAGCGTTGGTGGCTCAATGGTGTGGACTGTCGCCTTCCTACCGGGAGGGCTGAGGTTCAAATCCCGACACGTACCAACGTGTTCTCGAATTTTCGAAAATATATGTACTTTATCCGATGCTCTTACGGTGAAGGAAAACATCGTGAGGAAACCTTCATGCACGCCTGCGAAGAGATTCGAAGGTTGTGTGTGAAGTCGTCCAATCCGCACTGGGCCCGCGTGGACGACTAAGGCCTAATCACCCTATACGGGTAGGCTCGTGCCCCTCGGTGGGGACGTTTAATGAGCTGATGATGATGATAATCAGTCTGTAATGTGCTACTGCAGGGAACAGGCATTCACATACTGCAATGTAGGCTTAAATTAAACACGTATTAAGTGCACTCTAGTATATTAATGTCTGTCAAATAACTTACAACTTTGCTTATACTAACTTATGTCTATGTGTGAGGGAGGTTGCTTACACACACTACAATACTGCATAGCCATGGGGAGATTGGGCTATAACTAGTGTTGTTAGGTCCGATTTGTTTTAAATAGGGACACGGTTGCGGACGGGACAGATAAAAATAAATAATGTGAAACGCTGATGACGTGCCATTTTGAATTTAACAGTGATGTATAGTAAAAGTTATGCAGCGTAAATACATATTTTTTTAATGAAACATCTGATTTTCTTCTTTAATTAATCGGGTCATTTAGCGTTCCCAGCGGGACGCATCCTCAGACCCCTGAAAATCGGGATGTCCCGCGCAAATCAGGACACCTTGGCACTAGCTAGAATCCACGATGCGGGTTAAATTGGAGGGTTGTAACGACTACCGAACTAAGATAGAAAGAAGAGGGTTATATGTGTCTTCCAAAACACGGAGGGACTCGAGGTGGCGTGCACAGATATTATGAGTAGCGTATCCAAAGTGAGTGACGCAAAAACAATAAATAATTTTTATTTTTGTCAAATAGAGTGCTGTTGATGACAGCAGATCGCCTATGGTTTAAATCTGTAGAGGAAAATGGGCGAAAGTGGGAACCATTTAATATATTGTCGATTTTCCGGGTTGTCTGGCCGCACAGGGTATGCACTGCTTATTTGCATATATGGAGTGCAAGTCACTGCTTGAGATAGGTATTTGTTTAGTACTATGACGTGTGCAATAATTAACTAGTCGATACGCCATTGCTACTTAAATAAAAATCATAGCTATGGATACTACTGCTATATCATATCACATACTAGGGAAAGCTATCTGGGGGTATCTTTAATACTTTTATATTTTATCATCATCATCATCAGCTCATTAAACGTCCCCACCGAGGGGCACGAGCCTACCCGTATAGGGTGATTAGGCCTTAGTCGTCCACGCGGGCCCAGTGCGGATTGGACGACTTCACACACACCTTCGAATCTCTTCGCAGGCGTGCATGAAGGTTTCCTCACGATGTTTTCCTTCACCGTAAGAGCGTCGGATAACGTACATATATTTTCGAAAATTCGAAAACACATTGGTACGTGGCGGGATTTGAACCTCAGCCCTCCCGGTAGGAAGGTGACAGTCCACACCATTGAGCTACCGACGCTCTTATATTTTATATTTAAAATTTTATATAAGTTGTAAATAATACATTTGTAAAGCTAAACAATCAAAGCTTATCGTTTTTTTGTAACCTTTAATCTACCTTATGCTGGGGCCACACTTGTGGGAAATACCATTCATTAACGCGTTGATGAGCGTGAACTTCAGGTGAGGCCACCACATAAACCGTATAATTTTTAACGGTATTAACAAGGTCGTTTCAAATCAAATCTAAATATCTTTATCCAAATAATACTTTCACAGATACTTTGGGCTGGGCGGCATTCGGTAAGCTACGTCATGTCCTAACGTCAACTATTCCGCAATGCTTAAAGACGAAAGTCCAGGTTACAAAGTTTTGTCATTTTTGACTGTCGGTACATCAAAGAGATCAACGGGATGTGTGGCCCCAGTATTAGAGATTTTTTTACTATTTTTAAGTACGTACTTAATAGTTAGGAAACAAATAAATCAATTTCGTCTATTTGATATCGGGGGCGTAGCTCAGATGGTAGAGCGCTCGCTTAGCATGCGAGAGGTACCGGGATCGATACCCGGCGCCTCCATACTTTTTAAATTTATACTAATAAGAGAAATTTGAATTATATTACATCTCTTCAACCTATTGCACTGCTGGACATAGGTCTCCCCCATTTTGCGCCAAACATCCAGGACATGCGGAGGACCGCAGGAGGAAAAAAAATGGGAGAGACCTATGTCCAGCAGTGGACTGCAATAGGTTGAAGAGAGAAAGAGATACCAGTCCTCCGCTTTTCTCATCCAGCTGTCATCAATATATCTTGATATTACCTACATATATTTTTTTTACTATAACAGGCAAACGAGCAAACGGCTCATCTGATGGTAAATGTCACCGCCGCCCATGTACATTTGCAATACCAGAGGGCACTGAAATGCGTTGCCGGCCTTTCAGCAGGGAATACGCTCTATTTTTGAAGGTCGCCGGGTCGTATCGCTCAGGAAATATCTCCGGCAGCAACTGATTCCACAATTTCGTCGTTCGTGGCAAGAAATTACGACAAAAACGCACTATCGAGGACTTCCATTCATCTAGGTGGTGAGGATGAAATTTTGAGTTTTGCCTCGAAGTGCTGTGGTGAAATGTAGCAGCCGGAACGAGTTCGAATAATTCCTCAGAACACTCCCCATGATATACGCGGTAGAAGATGCAGAGCGAGGCAAGATATATTCCTACACAACCTCGAGACGGACGCCATCGACGCATATCGGTTGTGGCATGACATGGTCATTAAACATGACTTTCGTCTTGTCCAAATTCATGCCAAGCTCAAATTTTACTATTAAGACACCATTACGATTATTATTAAAATAAAAAAGATATTTAACAAATAAAAAAGGGTAGATTTATTAAAATTAGCAGAATAGGGACACCGTCCTGAACACTTAGTAACATAAAATTAATCTGCCGCCGAACGGGGAGACTTTTGTCCAGTTGTGGACTGCGATAGGTTTGGCAATTTTATTAGGTGGTAGGCTCGATACTGAGTCGTCTAAGTACCACTGTAGTGCCAGATATCATCCCGGGAAACAGGAGTGTTATGCACTTTTGTGTTTCGGGATAAGGGCACTGTAGCTAGTGTAACTTATCATCATCATCACCAGCTCATTAAACGTCCCCACCGAGGGGCACGAGCCTTCCCGTATAGGGTGATTAGGCATTAGTCGTCCACGCGGGCCCAGTGCGGATTGGACGACTTCACACACAACCTTCGAATCTCTTCGCAGGCGTGCATGAAGGTTTCCTCACGATGTTTTCCTTCACCGTAAGAGCGTCGGATAACGTACATATCTTTTCGAAAATTCGAAAACACATTGTTACGTGTCGGGATTTGAACCTCAGCCCTCCCGGAAGGCGACAGTCCATACCATTGAGCCACCGACGCTAGACGAAGATCTGTCGTCTCGGATGTCGGGCGCGGTGCAGGAGGATAATAACTGTCTACCAGTTGTTGGACTCCACCAATGCCGCTCTATCATGGTAAGGCGTATCCCTTACCATCATGTGAGCGTCCTGTGCACTATGACATAAAAAATACCTGAGAATCCTTCCGGCATCTCTACTTCTGTAGATATCACACTCATGCAGATGCCCCGAATGACCAGAGGCCGTACACAGTTGTTCGAAGATCTGGAACTCCAGGATTGTGGCCAAGAAGTACTTGATATATTCCTATTGGGTAACAAGTCAATAATCAATTATTATATCGATTAAGTATTAAATTACATTTTGCTTTTGGTGACGGCGGGTTAGGAAAAATAAGGATAAGTTGAAACCTGATACAATGGAAATTAATGTATGTGTTGTGTTCCCAAATAAATTAATTTATGTAAGTCCTGGCTTTCCAATATTGAAAAAGATAAAAAAACAGTTTTTTCTAAACGCCATTTTAAGTGAAATGAAAAGGTTAAAAAATACCTACACAAATTAACATATTTGAATACGATAAGTACAGAAACATACAACGTGCCTAAAATGTAAGTATTAATGATTGTACTGTCCGGGGATTGAACCTGGAACACTTGTTGTAATAGC
This sequence comes from Leucinodes orbonalis, assembly GCA_019425675.1. Classification (NCBI taxonomy): domain Eukaryota; kingdom Metazoa; phylum Arthropoda; class Insecta; order Lepidoptera; family Crambidae; genus Leucinodes; species Leucinodes orbonalis. Next base: position 89,852 of record PQWD01009677.1, on the reverse strand, counting down.
TGACATCTTCAACATTGTACTACATGGATTGTCACTGTACTCGGTATAGATTAGAACTGTACACTTATATTCAATTTATTTACACTTTTGTCAATTCATCATCATTAGCTCATTAAACGTCCCCACCGAGGGGCACGAGCCTACCCGTATAGGGTGATTAGGCCTTAGTCGTCCACACGGGCCCAGTGCGGATTGGACGACTTCACACACAACCTTCGAATCTTTTCGCAGGCGTGCATGAAGGTTTCCTCACGATGTTTTCCTTCACCGTAAGAGCGTCGGATAACGTACATATATTTTCGGAAATTTGAAAACACATTGGTACGTGTCGGGATTTGACCTCTGCCCTCCCGGTAGGAAGGTGACAGTCACACCATTGAGCCACCGACGCTTTCTGCTTTTGTCAATTACAAATAGAAATTATTTGACAAGTTTTCTTACCTGATCAGAAATTATGTGGTATTTAGATCCTGGGTCGAAGTCATTTTCAGTTCTCGGCATTGGAGGTATTACACCCTGTTGAAAGATATACGAAGATGATTAGATTATTTTTTTAAATTAAGTGATTAGGACGGTCAGCTTGCTCACCTGATAGTAAGTGACACACCTGACCATCAGTGACGTGTACAGAGATTATGAGTAGGGTATGCAGAGTGACAGTAATCGCATTAACGATTGTCATTTTTATAAAATGGAGTGCTGTTGATGACAGCATATCGCCTATGGTAGAAATCACAGACATCAGAATATACATTAGACTGGACAAGCCGCCAAGTTTATAGGCAGTCCCAATGTCGCAATTTCTTTTCGGTTCTTATCCGTGAAAAGTTATTATATTTCTTGATGATGATGGCATGTTACAATTGCACAGGATGGCATTTTGGAAAAAACGGTAATTTATTCTAATATTCATGCGTCTTGACTCGTCTCACAGAGCGTAAACTGGTAGCCAGTGTATGCTCGTTGAGCTTACAGTTGTCGCACTTTAAACGCGGCTTGCCCCATCTCCTGTATTGGGAAATCTGTGGTAGAAATATTCATATAATTCTTTATTGCACACAAAAAAGATACAAATTTAACAATAAGAAAGAAAGATATAGGTTCCTTAGTGACTTCAAAATTTTAAGTATTTTTTATTAATTTTATTGTATTAACCCATATCATCCTAGTGTTCCATTTTTCAAACGGTATCTTTATAATTTTTTTTCGCGTTTTTTAAACCATTTGTAAATCATTGTTGTAACGTTGGGATAACTCATATTACTGGTATTATTCAAATAAATGTAATTTTATTTCACGCGGTTTTTGTATACTTTATATAATAATTTTAACTGAGAGTTTTAGTGCAAAATTATAGGGCACGGAAAAAATTAAGTAACTATGATGTTTTATATGATACTACTAAAATTTCAGATTTTTCCAAATTCAATAGTACTACTTTATCATGCCATAAAGCATTTTTAGAAAAAAAATATGATCAGCTAGACACAAGTGAAAGTTTTATGTTCCGTTCCATTATTTGAGCAGTAGGAACACACGCACATGTATTTTATATACAGCAAGTTTTGTAGTTTTTCAATATTGGTTCGTTATTATGATATTATTTTATTGAGGATTTATGTGAATCAGATAATCTTGTGGTTGGAAGAAGATGACGACGTGTTTGCGGCTGGTTTTTCATCACACCTGATAATTAGAAAATTGAGACGGCGACGTAGAGTTTGCACGTACCTAAGTACCTTATTTACACAAGTTGGGTAAATAAGGTACTTAGGTCCGGGTCATAGAATTGTGTCAAGCTCTAGGGTACCGAATCTATTCAACCTATCGCAGTCCACTGCTGGACATAGGTCTCCCCCATTTCGCGCAGATATCCCGGTCCTCCGCTTTCCTCATCCAGCCTCCACCAGCGACCTTTCGCAAGTCGTCGGTCCATCGGGCCGGAGGGCGTCCTACGCTACGCTTGCCAAGACGCGGTCTCCACTCCAGAACTCATCTGCTCCAACGGCCATCGATTCTGCGACATACGTGACCAGCCCACTGCCACTTCAACTTGCTGATCCGGCGGGCTATGTCGGTAACTTTAGTTCTCTTACGGATTAAATCATTTCTGATCTTATCCCTAAGAGAGACACCGAGCATAGCTCGCTCCATTGCGCGTTGAGTGACTTTGAACTTGTGAACCAATCCGCAGTCAGTGTCCATGTCTCAGCTGCGTATGTAAGTAGGGTAGGACGCATTGCTCAAAGACTTTTGTCTTTAAGCATTGCGGAATCGTCGACGTGAAGACCTGACGTAACTTGCCGAATGCCGCCCAGCCCAACTGAATCCTCCTACTAGCTTCCCTCGAAATTGAGCCGAATACCGAATGAGCTTATTGAACTTGACCGACCCAATACCCTAGTAATCAATGACGCAGCCTCCCAATTGGCCTTCGTCGACAACAACAACAAAGCCATAGAGCATAGCATAAGAAGACGTTTTGAAGTCATAAAAATGCATGATAGGAGATATAGAAAGGGAGGAGTACTGTAAACCAGATATCCTTGAAAACTTAGGTTTAGTTCAGTTTTTAACTGTTTTTATAAGCAGAAGAAGTTTGGGTTACTCCAATTAGAAACTACAAAATGGGATTCAAAAGGGTAAACATGAATTTCGGGTGTTCCTTTCAACATTCCTTTATAAAAAATGAAGAAAAAAACAAGAATGGGACCAGTGTATTTGTTTTAGAATCGTGATTCGCCTGAAATTATGGTACTTCAGTTCATGTTTTCGCTTTTCAGCTATACAAAATACATAATATAGCTTCAAGGAAAGGACGGACACCTATGACAAAAATAAGTGGATTTTGTTAGTGAGAGATATTATATCGATAAATTGTTAGTTACTTAAGTTTTTACTATGTGTATTAAACAAAAAGATAATGGAAGAGATTAATTTTCAAACAAAATGCGTAGTCACTCACAGTGTTTTACATGTATGCGTATAATCCTACTGTTCCATTATTGGAACGGTTACGAAACTAAAAATCTAAATTAGGTACATATATATTGTATATGTCGATCTTATTATACATCTATAAACATACTTTTTTCCGATTTTCATGACAATTGGACTTGTCTTAATATGGTTGGGATAATACGAGTTAATCTTTATTTAAAAATATTTTATTACATTCACACAGTGCCATCTAGCCCCAAGTTAAGCGTTAAGCCTGTATTATGGGTACTAAACAACGGATAAACATACATATATACATTTTTTTTGTAAATATATACAAATTATACAAAGAAAACACCCAGACCATTACAAACAGACATGTTCATGCACACAAATGTTTGTACTGCCCGGGGATCGAACCCGGAACCCTTGGTGTTGCGGCCGACCTCTCAACCGCAACACCAAATGGGTCGTCAATATAATGGGGATATAATTCTTTATTGCACACAAAAAGACACAAATTTAACAATAAGAAAGAAAGCTATAGGTTCCTTAGTGACTTCAAAAGTTTAAGTGTTTTTTATTTATTTTATTGTATAATCTTTATTTGAAAATTGTGTCATTGCATTTGCATCAATGCAGCAGTGAATGTAAACGGTTTTAAATGTTTGTTACACGATCAGTTCAGTGTTGAAATGAACAACTTTAATATTATCAACTTCGTTATGCAATACTTAACGTTGGAAACTTTTTTGGCCAACTTTGTTGTTTATAGTCATATGTGAAATTAAGGTTGTAAGTTCCTTTAATTAAATAAATAAAATAAAATAATGCAATTTAGGCGGTCTTATCGCTTGAAGCGGTTTCTTCCGACAACCTCACAAACAAAGAAAATATGTAGAGAAAAATGGGCGAATAAGTGGGCATCATTTAATATGTTGGCGACTTTCCGGGTTGTCTGGACGCACAGGGTATGCACTGCTTATTTGCATATATGAAGTGTACGCACTGCTGACCATAACTGAGCAGTATTAAACAAAACAGTAGGAGGTCTCATATACCAGGTAATTTGCAACTATTAGCAACATTGGTTCCCAAGTTTAAAGTCACTTAAATGACAAAGGTGCGAGCTATTGTAGTGTGTATAGCCAACCTCCCTCACACCTATGTGTATATACATAAGATAGTATATAAGCTTAGTTGTAAGTTATTTGATAGACATTATATTCGGAGTGCACTCAATATACTTAAGTTTTTTTATATCTCCCGGTTTCCACATTGCACTATGCTTCGGATCTATCTCTGAGAAAAAATCACAAACGATGTTATCTATAAGAGAGTTAAAATAACAGACATAGTTCACTGCATCAGCAAGTTGAAGTGGTAGTGTGTGGTCACATATGTCGCAGAACCGATGTCCGTTGGAGCAGAGAGACCGCGTCTCGGCAAGCGTAGCGTAGGACCGGATCGAGGGACTGACCACTTGCTGGTCGCTAGTGGAGGCTGGATAAGGAAAGCGGAGGACCGGGATATCTGGCGCAGAATAGGAAGTCCTATGTCCAGCAGTGGAATGCGATAGGTTGAAAAGAAAAAGACATAGATACCTGATAGCGCAACTTCATTTGCCACCATCGGTTGTTCATATTCTGGACTCCATCTTCGAAAACGGACCAGCGCCACTGAAATATAGTATTTCTATTTTAATAGTCAGCAAGCAGAATTATAGAGCGTCGGTGGCTCAGTGGTGTGGACTGTCGCCTTCCTACCGGGAGGGCTGAGGTTCAAATCCCGACACGTACCAATGTATTTTCGAATTTTCGAAAAATATATGTACGTTATCCGACGCTCTTACGGTGAAGGAAAACATCGTGAGGAAACCTTCATGCACGCCTGCGAAGAGATTCGAAGGTTGTGTGTGAAGTCGTCCAATCCGCATTGGGCCCGCGTGGACGACTGAGGCCTAATTACCCTATACGGGTAGGCTCGTGCCCCTCGGTGGGGACGCTTAATGAGCTGATGATGATGATGATGATCTGCAGGCATACGATCTATAGTATCTTATGTCTGTTGAATGTCTGTCTTGGCATTAGCAGAGTGGCCACCATTTCGGTAGCATTATTATTATTTTTTAAATATTATTTTAGGACTAACATTTAATAATTTGAATTGCACCAAATAAATATTTTTCTTTCTTTCTTTCGTTATGGTGGGGCCACACAAACGGGTAATGCTATCAATTATCGCGTTGATGAGCGTTAACGTAGGTGTAGCCACCACATACACGCGATTATTTTCAACAGCGTTAACAATAATACATACTATGGCTAGCAAGGCTGACGAGAATGTAATTACGATTATTGAGGTTCTGCAAACTGAACTATGTTTGTGGGATGCAATTGTATCATCCACCATCTTCTTTTTCATTTATTCATTGGGTAATGATTCAATAAATTATGGCGTTGATGGGCGTTAAACGTTAGTGTGGCTCCAGCATAATCATGAGCAAGATAGCTCACAGCAGGATTAGCAAGATGAAGGGACAGTGAGCGAGCAGTAGACCCCAATGTGGTGACCGAGAAATTATTACTATTATTCTTTATGTTATTAGAAAGACGGAGATAGAATAAAACTTGTGAATTGAGAGCAATGTTTCTTTACACCGTACCTGGTCCACCATAAAAGCGAAGGGAAGATATGCCACTTTCTCCAAAGCCATGGTCATCAGGAAATTCATGCTGACTTCATAGGGGTCGTGGCTCCTATAAAATAATAATAAAACTTTAGTTTGTCTTCTCATTACAGGCAACAAAGTATAAGTTTGTTCATTGCAAAGCTAGTACATATTTTGTAGTTTTGTGAGGAGATTCAAAGTTGCGCGTGAAGTCGTCCAATCCGTACTGGGCTCGCGTGGACGACTAAGGTTATACCCACAGATTTCCCAATACAGGAGATGGGGCAAGCCGCGTTTAAAGTGCTACAAATGTAAGCTCAACGAGCATACACTGGCTGCCAGTTTACGCTCTGTGAGACGAGTCAAGACGCACGAATATTAGAAGAAATTACCGTTTTTTTCCAAAATGCCATCCTGTGCAATTGTAACATGCCATCATCGCAATGAATCAGTAAATTTACCAAGAAATAGAATAACTTTTCACAGGTAAGAACCGAAAAGAAATTGCGACACTGGGACTGCGTATAAACTTGGCGGCTTGTCCAGTCTAATTGTATATTCGGATGTCTGTGGTTATACCCTTTACGGGTAGACTCGGAGCCCTCGGTGGGGACGTATAATCAGCTTATGATGATGATCGTCATCATTAGCTTAATGACCGGATATGAATTTTGACTGTAACATAATATTAATAAAAACTAACTTGTTTTGGTAAAGGCCGACTCTCTGCAGGTGTGGCAAGTTGTAGACAGACAGGGAAGCGGCATTAGCCACTGCTTCGTGGAAAGCTGGAAAATTAGATCTTAGTTCAGAAATCATGGATAAAAAAATTTGATTAAAATTACCATGGCAATGTGAAATAATTGTATGTATTTTATATGCTGTTTTCAGTATGTCACCGTAAAATTGTAATTATCGTTAGATTATAATCTATCTCGTGAGATTGTAAACTGTCGAACTATTGTCAACCGTAACATACTTATATCATACTTTTTTTCGCTTGGAAGAAATTGCCCTGTGCGATAAGGCCGCCCATTGTACCTACTTGATAACCATTATTTATTTATGTTTTGTTTCTTGTGTTAAGTGCAATAAAGAATTAAATGAATAAATACTGCTACGTTTTAACCACAGACATCCGAATATACAATTAGACTGGACAAGCCGCCAAGTTTATAGGCAGTCCCAGGGTCGCAATTTCTTTTCGGTTCTTACCTGTGAAAAGTTATTATATTTCTTGGTAAATTTACTGATTCATTGCGATGATAGCATGTTACAATTGCACAGGATGGCATTTTGGAAAAAAACCGTAATTATTTCTAATATTCGTGCGTCTTGACTCGTCTCACAGAGCGTAAACTGGCAGCCAGTGTATGCTCGTTGAGCTTACATTTGTCGCACTTTAAACGCGGCTTGCCCCATCTCTTGTATTGGAAATCTGTGGTTTTAACGCATCATTTTTCTAAATATTTATTTATATTTTTGTAAAGTTACATACTTCTTATATAAATAAATCTAAACCATATAATCTAGACCAATAGAAACAAACATGTTTATGCACATAAATACTCGTACTTGTACCGTCCGGGGATCAAACCCGGAACCCCTGGTGTAATAGCCGACGATTCAATCATGAAGTATGAAAGTGAAGACTCTACCTGGGTTGGCTCCATCCCTGAAGAGTTGAGGTTGATCAGCATACTGCAGATAGTACTGGATATGAGCCATCTCGTGATGAGTGGAAATTAGGTCTTGCATTGTCACTTCAGTGCACTGTTTGATTCTGCAAGCAATAAAGAAACCACTGGCTTCTAATTCTTATAATTTAAACTCATCATCATCATCATTACAACCTAGAACGTCCACTGATGAACGAAGGCCTTCCCTAATGATTTTCACGCGGACCGATCCCTTGCAGTTGATCAACGGCGGATCCAGGGGGAGGGTCATGGAGGTCATGACCCCCCCTGAGCTATTTTTAAGTACTATACTAACGTACATTAACAAAACACCTTATAAGTTCTTAACTTTACTACTACTATGTGACCCCTTCCTGGCGCCAAACCTGGATCCGCCTTGCAGTTGACATCCATCTGCTACCCGCCACCTTAACCAGGTCATCCGTCCATCTGGTTGGGGGTCGGCCTACGCTTCGCTTTCCGTTACGCGGACGCCACTCGAGAACCTGTCCGCCCCATCGGCCATCGGTTCTACGCACTATGAGTCCTGCCCACTGCCACTTCAACTTGCTTATCCCGTGGGCAAAGCTGTGCTGGACATAGGTCTCCCCGATTTTGCGCCAGATATCCCGGTCCTCCGCTTTCCTCATCCAGCCTCCACCAGCGACCGGAAATATTGGAACAATATAAAGATAGAATGGGCACATTTTGGAATTCGCGCAATTAAGGCCCAGGTTTGTATTTGATAAATAAATAAATAAAATAAATATCCACTGACAATCACACAGCGTCATCTAGCCTTAGGTTTAGTGTAAATATCACTGACAATCACACAGCGTCATCTAGCCTTAGGTTTAGTGTAAAAATTGTGATGCGGGTAGACGGGTAGGTACTAAGCACATGATAAACATATTTGTTTTTTTTTCGGTAATATATACATAGAAGACACCCAGGCCCATACAAACAGACATGTTCATGCACACAAATATTTGTACTGCCCGGGGGAACGAACCCGGAACTCTGTAAAGTTTGTAATTTGTGATGTTATTTGATTGATTCTATCGCATATTGTCAAAAATCGGGTCAAAATTTATAGGCAGTCGGAACCCGGGACAATGCCTTCGAAATCGGGACTGTCCCGGCGAAATCGGGACGGGCGGCAACTCTGGTACCTATAGTCTATCCGGTTGCAGAAGTCCCAAGCGCTGGCGGTACATTGCACGCTTCGTTCTGGCGGACGCGCCAGCATGGAGCCGCGCCAGAATTCTGGCGNGATTAAATGCCCTTTTTAGACAAAAGTACTTATTTTTAATCATGTTTTACATCTAATGACGCCATTTCAAGTTATATGCGATACCTTAATTACAACTAATTCTCCCGCTTAAAGAGATGTTTTGACTTTCTCTTTGTTTGTGTATTGTTGTACATAAATGATTCTATTCTACCGATTGCAGTCCAGCTGGATATAGGTCTCCCCATTTTTCGCCAATATCCCGGCCCTCCGCTTTCTATCAGCCTCCACCAGCGACCTTTCGCATTTCGGTCATCGGGCCGCAGGGCGTCCTACGCCACGATTACTTACGATACCATTTATGCAAATGATTGGCAAGCATTAATTGAATAAATGGTGTTTGTCTTGATGCAGCTTTACTCAGGGTTGAAGTAATCACAGGCAGTATACATTTTATCAATCCTTCCGAGCCACTGCAAAAAAGGTCTTTCAACCAAACTATGGAAACATCGCGAACATTAAAAAGAACATTATAATAACCTCATAAAAGATTCATTCGACGAGTAACGGTTCAACGAAGCGCGCTTGTAAATAATTATACATTTGAAATCGGTTTTTAAGGGACTTCAAACTTTATGTAAACGTTCCCTTGAAAAAACCGGTAAAAAATAACAATTTCAGGAGCAAACTAAAATAAAAGGTTTTGCGAAAAGTACATGATAACAGTTTGGAAATTCAACCGGTTTCCTTGGCTAGCTCCTAATCCAGCATGTTAACGGGATATAAGGTGTATTCCACACGCGGCACAAGTGGATTGTAGTTGTTAACAAGGTCGTAACCGGGACCAATCAAGGTGCCTTTCAAATACATAGACTCAAGATTAAAATTTTCGGCTACCGATCTGACGATCGACCATTACAATAGTTGCATAATCGTCAACCATCTCGCTATAAACACTCATTTAACAGTCCATAAGTACCAAAATCGATAGAACAGTTCCGATATCGCAGGATAAAACTAGTCGACAAACCGAATCCCTTTGTTTACGAGACTCGAATCAAATAATGCATCCACTCCACTACGTATCTGTTTCACGTCTTATTTAACAAGAGACACACAACTCTCTACTCACTCACTCTATGCTTTTGTATAGATATATTGCCGTTGAAGTATGTTATATACGAGAACAAGATCGTAAAATATTTTACATACAACATTTCGTATAACATTTTACACTTACATATTTAAGATGACCACAAATACTATAATACGAATATATACGCTTGCTGTTTGCGGTAAATCCGGAAATGAATCAGCGATTAACAACAAAACATCCTTTCGAAATTAGATGTCCGCTATTACTCGTACACAGGTTCCAGGTTCCATCTTTGTGCAGTAGACACTGTCTCATGTCTTTCGTATTACTCTGCATGTTTCCTTTATATATATAAAATTTTTTGATTTTTAAACTATGTTTATACTTATTTAGTATTAATAATACTAGCTCGTTGCTTAAAAGGTGCTTGTTTGGCAAGCGTACGTACGACACCCAAGGTCTGATACCGGCTACTTGTTAAAGTTTGCAATGAGAAGGCTGGATGAAAAAAAGCTCAGGACCGAGAATTTTCTAGTTTAAAATAGGGGAGACCTATACCCAGCAGTGTTGCGTGCTGCGATAGTTTGAAAAGTGAAACACGCGGCGTTTTGTTTATTACGTGTACAAGTTATTAGGATCCAATTAGGATTTGCTCTAGCTTTACAATTATTAAAAGAACGCGTGCTAGAGTGTAAAATAGATGATCTAGATCCTTCCGCAGCGGCCGTAATCGGCGAACAATGCGAAACATAAATCTACATTGTGAACTCATCCGCGGGCGTTCGTAGCGGAATGTGAACTTGGGCAATTTACAACTCGCCCAGGCGACTGTCACTGGAAGCGATGGCACTTTTCAAGTGAATATAGCATGCTTTTTTAGTCAGGAATTGCTTAGTATTTTAAAATATTAACTTACATCATCAGCCTCCAGGTTCAAGGGGGGATTGGGCCGTAACCATGTCAGTCCAATTGGATTGGTGGGTATTAAATTCTATCCTAAAATTTTTAGCCGGATTCGGTACTATAATGTGTCACCAAGACACGGAATCAACTGTTTTTCAGGTGATTCTGGAATAGCCACCAAGGTAGAAACACTGCATAAAGTAACTTCGCTGTGCGGAGTCTTCCCTGGTATATTGTTTTTATCTATTTATATACAAAATAAACGAACAATAATTACTATCTGCCGAACTGTTTTACAGTTATATTAATTGTTATATCTGATCAAGTGAAAAAATCGCACAAGTGACTCTTTGGGAATTGTATTAACTTTTGTCCTGATCTGAAACGAACATACTACTCTTAAGACGTAACATAATTTTATCTATAAAACTTTTGAACATCGTCCTACTTAAGCTTAATATCACAAATATTATATACCATACCTCTACTAATAAATTGAGATAGTCAATATATCAACTATAAATTAAATGAAGTTCAAGCATCATTTACTAAGCGCCCCGCAAAGTGATCTCAGAAGCCACACACAAAGTTCAAGGAAGCTTAGGCAACAGATTCGGATAGGTCCTAAAGTGACGCGCCAGTAACTTTGACGTCTGCTCTATTTCCTGATAAACTTGCACACCCAGCTGCATCCTACATGCGGGTGTAACAAACTATAACTAGCGTCTTAAAAAACTTGGAGTTTAACATAAACAAAATGATCCCGTTCATGGACCGACGCGTACAAAACTTTTATGAGTATTGGAAAGTTTTATCGGGTCTGATTTTTTGTGACTCAACTTTATTCTATATAAGTTCAATGTGTACAGAATTATTTATCGCTTTTAACGTTCTTAATATTGGGTAAGTAAGGTTTGTATGTAAGATTATTGGGCACGGATTAGGGTTCAGTGCCAGTAATGGTTGAGACGTTGACTACTACACAAGGATTCGGGTTCAATCCCGGGTAGTACAAAGATTTGTGTGCATAAACATGTCAGTTTGTATTGGTCTGGATGTTAATAATAATGTAATGTATTCACAAAACGTATGTAAGTATGTTTATCCGTTTTTAGTACTCGTACTACAGGCTTTACGCTTAACTTGGGCAAGATGGTGTGTATGGCAGTGGATATTCATTATTATTTATTTTAAAACAACGTTTTTTTATCGATGAGAAAGTGTTTATCTCGAAACTTTGCTTCCTACTTAGAGTATCGTATAGAAAATCTGCCTCCGAGTTCTAATGATCTGACCGATTATCTAAATTGCTGCGTAATCAACGGGTCGCGGTTCGAATTCCACAGGGAAATCCATAGTGAGAGTAGCATTGTGCAATTTTCCCAGTTTTGTATAGACATCTCCCCCTCGGACCGCGAAAGCGTACGGACGTGTCCAGAGTGTCGTGTTCACTAATAAACTTAAATTTTAATTTAAAAAATGCATGTTTTTGTGGAGTTGTGAAGTTGAGGATTGAACCTGCGTTCGTTCGCTGTGTGACTGCGCGCTGTTTGCACTGCGCCAAATGCTTGGGAGTCAATGCGACGAAATTGTGCTACTTTATCAATACACGGGTGACGTAATCGTGGATACGACAAGGGCCTAGTGTACGAGTTTTTCATATCTAATACTCACATCACACGTGCCGCCGCTAGCTCCAGCTATCTCTAGTGATTAAGGTATATCCTTTTTACATCGTAATTATGTCTAAAATCCCACGCACCCCGCCCGCAAACAGTTCTATGTCGGGTTCTAGATCGGAATCCGATCTTCCTACGGCATCGGTTGATGGCGATTGTACCATTAAAAGTGACAAAAATAACACGAGGAATAAACGATTAAGAATAGACTCTTCCCCCGATGGCCCTTCTTCTTCACTGGAATACCAGTCTGGGGACTTAAGAGCCGACATATTAAATATGTTAACGGAGTGGAAAAAGACCAAGATCGGCGTATGTATGATTGGAAAACATCACTTGATGATACCCTTTCTAAACTAGTAACGGAGGTCTCCCATCTAAAAAAGGAATGCCAAGAAATGAAAAACACCACAGTTGACATTGAGAGGGGCATAGAATTTATCAATCAAACACCAAGACTTATCTTCCAAGGTTAAAAACCTTGAAAATCTGAGTAAGACAAATACTGAAGCCATAAACAAGTTAGAATCCAAAGTTCAAGGATTACAGTTAACATCGAGAGTCTCAACTATAGAGATCAGAAACATACCTTCTTGCGAAAGTGAAAGTTTCGATGGCCTCCTTTCAATTCTTACTAGAATTGCTAAAGAGATGGATATGACTATAAGACCAGGAGATGTACGTGACATTTATCGATTACCTGGGAAGCCTGGAGTAATAAGACCACTAGTCGCGGAATTTGCCTATGTTCACATAAGAAATGAATTCCTATACAGAGTAAGAAGGTTTATCAAAGAAAAATCTTTTCCTGAGAAGCTTAACACTAAAATCTTAGGACTGGAAGGAGCAAAGCGGGCCATCTATATCGACGAACACCTTGCACCAGCTCAAAGAAAACTTATGTATGAAACCGTCAAGTTGCAAAGAAATACAACTACTCGTGTTGGCACTCTAATGGCAGGATATTTCTACGTTTGGACACAGCCGGCAAGCCTACTATTATTGAATCTGAAAACTGTCTCACTGAAATATTGAAAAAATATGACTATTTGTGTCATATTATGTATGTATGCACATTCATGTTGTCATAGATATTGTTTTATCTGTATTTAATCTAGCATTTTTTCTATAGATCTTAGGTATTATTCTCTAGAAATATTTATCTTAAATCACTTACCAATTCAACACAATCCATTCACTACTTATAAACCATATAAGCACACTATACCAATACTCTTACAAATACTCTCACACAATCAATTACAAACTAATATTTACTCATCGTGTTGTCTTCATAGAGCTTTTATTCTACGATACATGCTATTTTGAATTTTGTATGACTGCAGGAAAAACACTGCCAAAACGTCCGTTGCACTGTATACTATCAATGTTTATATTTTTAATCATCAAAATTCAACAAAACAAATGAAATCATAAATGATCTTGATAACTTTTCTGTGGCTTACTCATCCACCTGCAATATAGAAGATTGTCCGGACTTAATTAAATATCAAACTCGTAGCTTCAAAGTTTTTCATCAAAATATACGCAGCATTAACCGCAACTTCCATGACTTGCTGACATTATTAGAAAGATCTCAATCAGACTGGGATCTCATTATCCTTACAGAATGTTGGCTTCGACATACGCACGCTGTTCCCTCGCTTGATGGTTATAGTTATGTTAAAACAGAAAATAATCTGACCCAAAACGAGGGCGTGGTAGTATACAAAAATTGTTTGAATTCAATTATCTCCGAACCCAGCTTACTTAACTCCAACTGTTTGTTGATAAAGATGAATAACAATACATCAGTTTTAGCTATGTAGACCACTTTAAAGACGTATCAGTGTTTTTTGAATCGCTTAACGACCTTTTGCATAGTATAAGGACTCCTAATATTATACTCATTGGTGATATAAATATTGATATAATGCCCGACTCCAAAGATGTTAATTGTTCAACGTACTTGAACTTACTGGCTTCACATGGTTTGTTACCGGCGCACACATTACCCACACATGGGAAAACTTGCCTGGATCACGTCATGCTCAAAAATAAAAATCCTGCTTTTGTTATGTAGCCCAATCATCTGTTACCGATCACGACTCCCTGATTTTCATTCTTGAAAATCAAATTGATCGCAAAATTGTCAATAACACCGTCTCTAAAAAGTTGACTTCGAAGCCTTGGACAATGATATGAACACCCTCAATCTGAACCCAATCTACAATATCCCTGATGCCAATGATGCTGCATCTTTTCTAATATCTGAAATAAACAATAAAGTTAACGCTAATACTTGTATTAAAACAATACCAAACCGCAGAAGAATCAGGAAACCTTGGATGACTACGGGTCTTTTAAGGTGTGTGAGAAACAGAGATAAGCTTTACAAAAAGTATAAAAAAGATCCTAAAAATGACATAACCCGTACCACCTATAAAAGATACCGAAATTTTTGTAACGAGCTTCTTAGGAGACTTAAAGAAGAGTATGAGAGTGACCTGATTCAAAGCTCTGCTAAAACTAATAATAAGGCACTTTGGAACACTTTAAAAAATATTACTTGTACCACTAACTCTAAAAGACCTGCTGAGCAATTGGTCTCTCCAGAAAGCCCTTTAGTTTCGATCAACTCAATAAACGAATACTTTGTTTCTATTGGAAAAAATCTTGCTGAGAAAGCCTATGCTCCTGTTTCGGGTGATATACCTATTGATTCTAAAACACTATCCTCATTTGTCTTGGTACCTACTGATGAAATCGAAGTTTATAACTGCATTTTTAACATTAAAAAAGACAAGTCTACAGGACGTGATAATATATCTGGAGGCATCCTAAAGCGTTATCACCATATCTTAGTGCCCCCTTGACTTACTTGATTAACTTAATCTTCTCTACGGGTATTTTCCCCGATGAGCTTAAACTAGCTGAGGTTATTCCAGTTTACAAAAGTGGTGACGGAGGTTGTGTAAATAATTATAGGCCTATATCTAAATTATCTACAATATCAAAAATTATTGAAAAACTAATAAACAAACGACTAATTCACTACCTAGAAACAAAAAATCTACTCTCAAGATCGCAGTTTGGTTTCAGATCTGGGACTTCTACAAATGATGCAGTTCATGAACTGACTGATCATATTGTATGTAAACTTGACAGTAAAAATAAATTATTAGTGATATTTTTAGACCTAGCTAAAGCATTTGACACAATCTCCGTCCCACTTCTCCTCAAAAAACTTGAAGTTCTGGGAATACGTGGAAAACAACTGATGTTACTACAAAATTATCTTACAAATAGATACCAACGTGTAAGAATTGGTGAGTTAATTAGTAATGACCTACCAATAACGTTTGGCGTCCACAGGGAAGTCGTGCTCCCTCACTGTTCCTTACTTATATCAATGAGCTCTGTGGTCTCCAACTGCCAAACGGCAAAATAATATCTTTTGCCGATGATACGGCCCTCGTATTTCATGGTAGCGATTGGGGTGAAACTTATCGATATGCACAAGCTGGTTTCAATATGGTTACCACATGGCTAAAAAACAATGGTCTTACTCTTAATGTTGACAAAACAAAGTTTATTCCCTTCTCAATGAGAAATACCTCTTTATCAGCTCACGATGAATTTTCTTTATCAGCCCATACTTGTTCTTTAACTCAGGACTGTCGATGTCCAAAATTTCCCTTGTGACTAACATTAAATATCTAGGAATAACTATTGATAGCACTCTTAATTTTAATGCCCACTTGGAGCTTTTATCTTCAAGAACCGCAGCTCATGTTCATTTTTTAGGAGTCTTAAACCGTTGCTGCTAATAATATATAAACTGGTATTAAAGGCATGTGCAGTCTATCCTGAATTATTTATTACGGTATGGGGTGGTACGTTTAAGTCTAATCTTTGAAATTGGAAAGAGCTCAGCGAGCAGTTTTAAAAGTAAGTTATTCGTTGCCTTTCTTTATCCACTAAGATTTTTATTCCGTAACCGATGTCTTGTTGTCGCCAACTGTTCATACTCAATATTGTGGCTTAAACAACATTCCTTAACGAAGTATGATCGAATAAAATGCCAATAAACGTTAAAACATAAGGTGTGTCATCCAAGTAATCAGGTAACTTCGGCTCTTTCTAGGAGGTCTTCGCTTTCTAGGCTACTATTTATACAATAAAATCAATAAATATTAAACATTTATCCACTCACAGTACACCTTTGCAAAAAACTACTAGTGCTTGGTTGAAAACGTTAAGCTATGATCAAACGGAAGAATTATTAACTGTCCGTCGTAATCAGCAACTTTATACTTGAAGATAACACATTCCGTGAACATTCATATACACACGCGCGCAAACACCCCACGCACACACATACATACACACACACACGTACACACTCACGCAAACACACACACACACACACACACACATATTATGGACACTCCTCACAACTCTCGCAACTCTGTCCATTTCGAATCTTAAGTTGTACTGGTTAATATTGTATTGTTCACAATTTCTCGTCCGGTGGTGGGGGCTGGTCATCGGTCACTCAGGTTTTCCTTGCACAGAGACCAGTCTCTCACATAGACTTAAATTTTCGAACTTGTACTTAGTTTTAAGATGGTTTTTGTACTTCCTGTTTATGTGAGAGAACAATAAATAAATTGAAAAAAATTGAATTGTAGACTGAAGCACCTGAATGACAGAAAGGATTAATGATTTATGCTTCGGAAGGCACGTTAAGCTGTCGGGTCCCGGATACAATCTTAGATAGTTGTTAACACCCACCAATCTGTATTGGGACCACAGTGGCTTACCAATCTCCCCATAACTATGCTGTGTAGGAACTTGGGAAGGCTTATTCTCTTTAACAAATATAATTTCAGACATCTTAAAAATACTAATTAGTATGCCTACTTTTTATATTTGTTTATGAATCGTTCTAACACATTATAATAAAAAAGTTTTAAAACCAAAGTATTGTAGTAAGATATATTTAGAAGCATAAAATTTACATTATACCATTAAAAATGATTGCCCCAAGTCTACAGTAGGCTTTAAAGTTAATCAAGAAATATGAAAGGTAAGTTTACGGCGTCGACTCTCGTAACTAAGATGGCTTATTAAAAAAAGTAACGATGCAACGGTTTATCTCGTCACTTTGTTTACTGCTTCAGATAAGTATTGTTAACTTTTCCACGGCTATAATAATTTTAACGGTTAATTGTGCTGTAAAAGTGAAACTTACATTCTGGTTGTTTCGACGCTCGAAATTGCTATTTTGATGGCTCTAAAACAAAAGTTAGCATAAATGATTATGCTTTATTTTTTGCGCGGGATGTCTATGGATTACGCTTACCCATAGTAGAATGATAGTGATATTTAATTTATATTGCAGATGCTGAAGCGCAGATAAGATTTTATTTGTGATAACTTACCTACCGGTCCTTTAGATCGGTACACAGTTGTACCAAAAGCAAAGAAGTAGGTACATAATTATAATCATCAACATCAATCTTTAACATCCCACTGCACTAGCTTTGGGCAGATTGGGCCATGACCCACCACGTGGGCCCAAATCTGAACGGTTTCAATCCTTAGATACTAGCCGGGACCGACAGCTTAACGTGCCTTCCGAAACACGGAATTATCTTTCTCTTCGGACAATCAGGTGATTCAGAGCGTCGGTGGCTCAATGGTGTGGACCGTCGCCTTCCTACCGGGAGGGCTGAGCTTCAAATCCAGACACGTACCAATGTGTTTTCGAATTTTCGAAAATATATGTACGTTATCCGACGCTCTTACGGTGAAGGAAAACATCGTGAGGAAACCTTCATGCACGCCTGCGAAGAGACTCGAAGGTTGTGTGTGAAGTCGTCCAATCCGCTGTGGGCCGGCGTGGACGACTAAGGCCTAATCACTCTATACTAGTAGGCTCGTGCCCCTCGGTGGGAACGTTTAATGAGCTGATGATGATGAGGTGATTCAGCCTGCAATACCCTAACAAAACTAGGAAAAATCATACAAAGTGCCGTTTCCCCGCGGGACTCGAACCCACGACCTCCCCACTAGACCACGGAGGCAGTTAAAGTTAACTTAAGGATACTTAATTTAGAATATAAAACTAATCAGTGTTTTATAATATCCTATTTAAGGATGACAAAAAGATACGTAGATGGTGTATAAGGTTAACTGATATAGAGCAATATTAAACTGTTTGGTTTATACGAGTATGTATTAAAAAGCATAGAACACTATGTAGATAGTAAAATTTACGTACATGGATAAAAAAATCACGCCCGGTTTAGTATATACGGATGCACATTACACATCCGTTCTAAAATTCAAAACATTTCCCTAGTTTCCAAGCTGAAAGCTTAACATTGGTTTTTGGATAGAGATTATTTAATATAATTAAATGATGTACAACCAAAATTGTTGTACATAATACTTTTTGGTAATAACAAACAAAAAAATATTGATTATTTATACTAAATTTATCAATAACATTCATTCAGTATAAACACTGAACAATATGCCTATAAAATTGTCCATTCATAAATTCTATGCGAGCTGTAAAGCCTCTTCAGCAGGGAACGACTTTTCAAATCTTGCCTTTTCTATTATACAAACTCAGCTATGAAAATGCCTGACATTATTAGCATTGTCAGAAGGTGCTTTGTGATCACGACAACCGAGCAAAATACTCAGGGATACGCCATTGTGTTGGACTTTATAAGAGAAACCTACGAAAAAGTTCGATAAGATTAACACAAAAGAATGCGCTTATCGAGTGGGGGTCCGCGGGAGAAGGGTTTACAAATTATGTGTCGATTTTATGTTTTCAATAATTTTATTATTATTTAAAAGTTCTAAGTTAGAAAATCTAATAAAAAATACTTATCCTACCTAAAAAACACGTTACACGTATTTTGTCACGGGAAGTGTGAATAAATATTATGTCTGTATGTATGAGTAGTCTGGGTGTTTTCTATGTAAAATATGTATGTAAAAATAAAGAAAAACATTATTGACCACACAGTTACACATTTACATCTATATTACAATTAAAATATGACACAAAGGCGGAAAAAAAGGTATTGAACATTAAAAAAAACACAGATGTGGTCAAATGGGCCCGGTCTCAGCATAGGCTGCCGTGACAAATAAGTATGTATTTGTACTAAGTAAATATGTTCCCTGGTCAATCTCCTTACTCAATTTGGGGCTTGATGGAGCTGTGTGCATGTGGATATAAATTTATTATTTAACAGCCCTTTCTCCTATTATAGTCAATAGTTGAAATAATGGGTCTGAAATGTCAAAACAAATGACAGCCGCCCTAGCGGCCGCCACTGCGGAACTTTCAAGGACAAATTTTTTTTCCGCTTCGGTTTTTATTGCTTATTTTTATAACAATGACAACGGCCTTACTGCCCTTGTCCGTTTTTGAAGTTTGATACCAGACCTTTGGAGACTGTTATTAATATAATTGCCTCCCTGTCCGACCGTTTGATAGTACCGTGACATTAAGTGATGGGAAAACTATGCAAAATTCAAATAATTTTGTTTCCCTGTTGACGTTATAACAAATAGTACTACAAAAATAAAAATTGGCCAAGCGAGAGCCGGAATCGCCCGTGGAGGGTTCCGCAGCAGCAAGTAACATAAAATAAAGTAATTTTTACTTACTTAGGCACCTACTACAGCTTTAATATGAAAAAATAGTGGTTCACCGTTTATGACGTATAAAAAGAAAACTACACACCAGAAATCGTTCAAACTAAATTTTGTTGTTAGATTTTATGGTCATGTACATCATATATTTTTTTCGATTTTATCAACCCATAGTTTAGAAATTAGAGGGGGTGTGACACATTTTTTTCAGCTTTGGAAGTATTTCTCGCGCATACTAATCAATTTAAAAAAATAATTGATGATGAAACTATTTTTCAAGATCTACACATTGATACCCGACACGTGGGGGTACGATGAAAAATTTTTTTTTAGTTTCAGTTCAATGTATGGGGAACCCCAAAATATTTTGTTTTTTCAAGTTTCTTATTAAAACCTCATAGCGGTTTACAGAATACATATAAATACAAAGTTTGAATAGTGTAGTGCTTATATTTCGGAGAAAAAAGGGGTTGTCATATTCGGACGGACGGACAGACAGACAAACTTGACGAATCTATAAGGTTCCGTATTTTGCCATTTGGCTACGGAACCCTAAAAACAGGTCTCCCATACAACAAACGTATTTTGTCGTCGGTCAACCCTTTGTGCGTAAATGCGACTCGCGCTTGATCGGTTTTTGACACACCTGTATCTAGGTGAGCTCATTCCCATATCTATATCAGCTAGTACATGACAATATTGCGCTGCCGCGGCCACTCTAAAATCAATGTATTATATAAACGCACGTAACATGCGGCAACCAAAGCTGAGATGGGGCCCCTTTGACCACATTATTACTATTTATTTTTTCATTCATATATTTATCTTTATATTATTTATTCCTTTAATTACATATTTGTTTTTTTATTAGTGTATTCTTCTTTGTATCAATCATTGTAAACTGTGTAAAATTGTAATTGTTATATTGTATCTTCTATGTTAAACTGTATTCGTTTTTTTGTGTGGTCAAATAAACTTTTTTCTATTTCTATTTCTATTCTATTTCTATAATATTCAGTCCTGTCGTTGTGATTTGGCATTATTGAAAGAAAAACGTTTGCATGAACAAACAATCGTCATAATTAATTATAATACGGCCCCCAGCCCGCATTACCATACGTGACTTCAACATTAATGGCTGACAAATTCGATATCTTCAAAATGTAATTGTTGATAAATTGGTTAATTGGCTGCTATCGGGACATCAATTGATTAATTATTTTTCACTTTATTGAAAGGCTAATGAAGTGTGTATCAGATTACATACGTTATTACCTGAATGCTTGTATTTAATTTGAATAATTGATGTTACATGAATCCTGCGTTTATGCATTATAATTACGAGGTTTTCAAAATAAATAAATATAACAGTTTTATATGAAAAAAAAAACAAAAAGTTTTATAATAAAATCTGTGGCATAATCTAATCTAATCACAACAAAAAGGAAATGATAAATTAATAAATTTCCACTGATATTCACGCAGCGCCACCTAGCCCCAAACTAAGCATTAGCCTGTATTATGGATACTAAATAAGGGATAAACATACATATATACTTTTTGAATACATACATATTATACATACGTATTAGTCGAATCTCGACCACATGGGTCGTCAAATAACCGTGAAATAATATGTTTACGAGTAAGTTTTTTTTTTTATACTATAACAGGCAAACGAGCAAACGGCTCATCTGATGGTAAATGACACCGCCGCCCATGTACATTTGCAATACCAGAGGGCACTGAAATGCGTTGCCGGCCTTTCAGCAGGGAATACGCTTTTTTTTGAAGGTCGCCGGGTCGTATCGCTCAGGAAATATCTCTGGCAGCAACTGATTCCACAATTTCGTCGTTCGTGGCAAGAAATTACGACAAAAACGCACTGTCGAGGACTTCCATTCATCTAGGTGGTGAGGATGAAATTTTGAGTTTTGCCTCGAAGTGCGAATTCTATATTTTTCCTCGCTGTAACCCTCGAGTGGATATCATTAGATAAAATAGTATTATTCCGGCACCCATTCCTTGCGTCTATTATATAACTCGCACGATCACCGCCAAACGCGCTAGCCACCGCAAATAATATTTACTTTTAAAATATTTTACGAGTGTGATTCTAAGAACTCTCTTCTTATATATGATTTCTTCATAATTTACCGGTCTTGAGACTTAGGATATCATCATCAGCTCGTTAAACGCCCCCACCGGTCACGAGCCTACCCGTATAGGGTGTAAAGGCCTTATCCGTCCACGTGGGTCCAGTGCGGTGACCGACTTCACACCTTTGAATTTCTTCGTAGGCGTGCGCAGGTTTCCTCACTATATTTTCCTTCCCCATAAGAGCTTCGGAAACGTACGTATAATTTCGAAAATTCGAAAAGACATTGGTGGCGGGATTTAAACCTGCACCCTACAGATCTGAAGGCAGCAATACACACAAACGAGCCACCGCGACGCCTTAGGATGTATGCGGAAGAAAGTGTAAGTCTAAGCCCTTTGTATATTATACGAATACCTCTACGAGTATGTGTTGTTGTTGGTAGTTCTACCCGAAGTTGTAATCGAACGTACATCGTGAAGGTAGGTCAAACTTCAAGAAAGAGGTTTCTCACCGAATCTAATTAGGACGAGCATTGTTCAAGTTTTGGTAGATTTATCTTTTAGTTTTGGCTATGCGGCCAAAATTGATCATTGCCGATACGTAAATACGGTAGCAAAAATGCAATGGCTAGGTGCATTTCAACGCAAGAATCATAATTGAAAAATAAATAATGATTTATTAAATAAACAGCAAAAGCAAAACAAAAGAGCGACGTTGACTCAATGATGTGGACTGTTGCTTTCCAATAGGAAGGGTGCAGGTTCAAATCCCGCCACGTGTGTTTTCGAATTTTCGAAATTATATGTACGTTATCCGACGTTTTTACGGTGAAGGAAAACATCTTAAGGAAACCTGCGAACGCCTGCGAAGAGATTCAAAGGTTGTGCGTGAAGTTGGCCAATCCATTGGCCCGCGTGGACGACTAAGGCCCTAACACCCTCTTCAGTAACGCAAATTTTATCATTTGGCTAATATTAGTTATAGCCAAATGATAATTTACGTAAATACTAAAAGAGTTTGATGTGTAATATTTTTGGCCCAAACATTTATATGTCAAATGGTTAAGGAATGTAAACAAATGGTACCTGTATAAATATGTTTAAAGCAAAAAATGCGAAAATGTGATAGTAATATGCATTTCCGAAAGGGTCACTGCCTGTAACATTATGTAATTAACATGTGTCCATCAGCCCGCCTTCATCCCATTTGTCACGGCGTACTAAGTGATTGTTCCAGCTAATGACTACCTAATGGTAGCTATCATGAATATTTAAACTTCAAATGACAACCCGAACAATCAGCATAAATGAATGAAAATAAGATTTGCAGTCTATCGGATTCAGAAACCGGTTGTTAGTGCTGGTGGTTGTTGTTTAATCGAAAAAGAGGTATGTATTATTTTTTATATTTTATGTAAACAATGTAGCTCTATGGTAATAAAACCACCCATGTTACGTAATGGGTTCAATACCAGTTTAGTACAAACATTTGTCTTGTTTGTATGTAGTAGTTGGTTTAGTACAAGCTCCAAGCTTAAATTGAGGCTTGATGGCGCTATATAAATTTGTGGATGCTTATTAATTGATTTGATAATTCATCGGGAACATATAAATTTGTTGAACTCAAAATTTGAACCAACCATTACAGAATAGCTAAGCTTTAACAGTGTTTAAACGCCAAATATCTACATACTCAAGTATTTCTACTAAAAGTACCCATGCATCGTCAAAGCCCACAAATGGGAATTGTGCAAATACGTTATAAATATCGTCACTTTCCATAAAAACAAACAGGACCGGATGGCTCGCTTATGAAATAAAAGTGGAAGCCATTGGATTTGTCATTTTGAGTGACGATGGACGCAACGCGCGCGCCATTTTTCATGTAGGGTTGACAGAATCGTAGTATAAAACTTTAAATTTATTCACGATAAAATGATTTCATAATTTCAGATTTTAAATACACCTAAGTTACGTAGGTTATTTTATAAATATTTGTTTTAACCTTTTACCGCCAGGAATACAGAGACAAGAAAATCTTTTTTTTCTGTGATATAATACACAAAGATAGCGTCTCATGGATTATTATAGAAAAATAAATTGTATCTTCAAAGAAAATGCCCGCTTGCCAAAGGTAGTGATCATGTTAAAACATTTGACTATCGTGGAGTAGGCCCTAAGTTCAACTTGCAATGGTTACTTGCTGTTTAGATTATGGCTGTGAATTGTTCTTAATTGTGAAGCAGTTTAAACATTTTTTTTAAGTTATATAAATATAGAAATAAATATATAGGTATGTAATTAATCACTGACATTCACACAGCGCCATCTGGCCTTAAACTAAGCATTAGCCTGTAATATGGGTATTAATATATATTATGGCGTTCGGGAAGTTACGGCAGAATTTTTCGTCCAAAATACCTCAGTGTCTCAAGACGAAGGTCTTTGACTAGTGTGTGTTGCCAGTTATGACATACGGAAGCGAAACGTGGTCGCTCACTAAGGGCCTCTTGAATACACTCAAGGTTGCTTAGCGTGCTATGGAGAAGGCTATGTTAGGTGTCTCCCTACCCGAAACGAGGATATCCGTAGGAGAACTAGGGTGAAAACATAGTCCAGAGGATTAGCAAATTGAAGTGGCAGTGGGCAAGGCACATAGTGTGTAGAACCGATGTCCGTTGGGGCGGGAAGGTTATCGAGTGGCATCCACGTAACGGAAAACGTAGCGTAGGCCGACCCCGTACTAGATGGACAGATGACCTGGTTAAGGTGGCGGGTAGCAGATGGATGTCAACTGCAAGGGATCGGCCCGCGTGGATTTCATTAAGGGAGGCCTTTGTTCAGTAGTGGACATTTTAGGCTGTGATGATGATGATGACGGGTATTAAACAATTCACAAACATAATTAAATACTTTTATTGTAAATATACATTGATATGTATGATTACATAAAAACAACCAGACCAATACAAAAAGACATATTCATGCACACAATGTTTGTACTGCCCGGGGGTCGGTGTAGGAACCTACGTCTATACCATTACACCAAAGGGTCGTCGTTATAAACACCCAGGTGCCAGCCCTAAGTTAGGCGCAATATTTAGATACGGGAAAGGCTTCACCGCATTGCGTGCGCTCCTGTAAATGTTGGCTTGCGGATTACTGAATATATATACATGGACAAATAAAATTTTTGAATGCAGTCATATGATTCAGCTTGCAATGTCCTTATCAAGCTGGAAAGCAATTTTATAAATATACGATATGGTATAACTCCAGATCACGAAACGATCTTAACACAACGCTCCACTTGACCATAGAGGAAAAATAAAATATGTAAATAAGATAATGATTTGACGACCCCTTTGGTGCAATGGTTGAGATGTCGGTTACTACTCCAAGGGATCCGGGTTCAATCCCCGGGCAGTATAAAGATTTATGAGCATGAACATGATTGTCTGTTTGTATTGTTCGGGGTGTTTCTATGCATAATACCTATGTACGTATTTACAAAAATAATGTATATATGTATGTTCCACGCTTAACTTGGGGCTAGATGGCTCTGTGTGAGTGTAAGAATACCCACTGGTATTTAGTTATTATTATTTGTTTCACCCATTGTTATATTATTATAAAAGTGGAAAAAGTGCGTTGGTTTTTTCAATCTAGATAGGTACGTAACGTAATAGTGTTAGAATTTCATACAAAATGTAAAGTGTTGAAAAACTTGGAAAACGTAGTTTTGACAGGTCAACAAAACAGTTTGTCAATCTGTCAACAAGTCTTAAATAAACAATAAAGTCACTAGATACACAGGATACACCATACTCTGTCTACGACAGGCATACGTTGACTTATTGTTATTTTTATGACAAAAGTATACATGAAAATTTTGACCTTAAGGCGTCATTAAAAGGGTACAAATTAAAATCATACTAATATGTCACTATGACAAATAGCGAGCGAGCGTGATTATGGATGAAAATTCTGCCAAATTGACACGATGGGCAGACTTTTGCCGCGGACACTTTTTGAGTGAGATTGCGCATCTATTTATTCTATTGTTTATCTAAAATTTACATACACTAGTTCAGATGTAGGCATCCTGGATTAGCCCCATGAAAAAGGAAGTTCCATTTGATTTATAATTTAAAATATATTTATTTATTAAAAACAAAATACTACAAAGAGAACCTTGAAGCAATGATATTCTGTATATATAAAGGTAGATACGCCACCCGTGCCTCAAAAACGAACCGCCGAAGAGAGTACAGTTTGTACTCTTTTGTTTAGGTAAATGTGATCGAAATTCGAAATATGTGTATGAGTGCTGTCACTGCATTAGGAACACTTTTTTTTATTGTTTTGTGAGCATATCACGAATCCATACTTTTTACATTATTGCCTTGAAGCTAGTTTTTAAATAATCCAAACCAATAATAGTTTTAATTACATTCAGAAGACACTGAGCCATTGTCAAAGGATTTTTTTTAATTAATTTTGCGAGTTAGTATAATTTAATAAACTCTTTCTCAGCTAGTAACTTCTTTGTTTATTAATTATTGAAAATTACAAGTATAACGTAACAAAGGATCTCAGTACTTAATATTAAATTTAAATTTGTTAAGTTTGAGCGAGTTTTGTGAAATGATTGGACAACTAAATTCGTTCTTGAAATTTTGTATTACAAATGTGTTTTGTGACAGAAAAACTAAATGGGAGCGCTAAAACATCGCCAATATTAGTATCAAATATTAGCACAATAAATCAAACAACTTTTCTACCAACTCCAACTTTCTCTACCAAACGGAATTGTGCATATTTCTGCAAGAAAACTGAGGGTTTGACTTAGGCGCTATATAATGCACTATATGGTTCACAATGAGAAAACCTTTTGATTATACAGATGGAGAGAACACATACTCGTACATATATTTTCACGACCTATATGGTGCAATAGGGCCCAGGTTCGATCCTAGTGCATTATTGTGCATGTTTGTATTGAATGACACATAACAAAAATCATATAAAAATATTTTTGTCTTCTGACTGTTCCAAAATATATCGTTGGTAGTAACTTTTTGTTGGTCAATGGCATACCGCGATATTCGTTCCGTTCGATAATCATTTGTTACTACTCTATGGTTCCAGTCTTACAATAACGCTAAAGAATGAGCTTGTTATCCGCACGTACAGAAAAATACCGGTGATATGTCCACTAGACATCCCTTTGGAAACGTACATACCGATATTAATAAATACAAAGACACCGCCATAAATCCGCATGGAACTTTGAGCTGAATTGGTCTGGCTAGGGCTGCCTCACTGACCTATTTCGTGCGTTTTTGGACGGTGTCCGAGTTCTCAAAGCCGAAATTGAAAATTCATTTTCAATCATAGAGAATTCGCGTTGGAAGAGTCGGAACATATCAAATACTAGAATTCCTGTGCCAGTTCTGTGGGGCGCGTGTGTGGCGAATTGATAGCCAGTTAGATAGGCGAGAGCTTAAAAAGCAAAGATGTCAAGTTTCGTTTGGAATATTGATACATACAAAAGTTGTGAATGAGTAATTTAGTACCAGTGCCAGGGTTGTTGTTTTATTTGGAAATACAGGGGAACATTGAGAAAAAATATTTATAGTTTCCTCATTGAAGGAAATACAAAAGAGAAAAATCCGAAACAATTATTTTATTACATACTTGACTTAAATCTTTGTTAACTGATGCCATTCAAATGTCTTAAATAGTCTTAATATTTCGCGCTTTACAAATCTGGCCGGATTTGGACACACTTTTGATGTTAGCGAGACTCCGTCGGTATTTTTTTGTAAATCCATGCTATATGCACAATCTCACACAAAAAGTATCCGCGGCAAATGTCTGCCCGTCGCGTCAGCTAGGTCACGTCACGTAACGTCACTCGATACATGTCATAAAGACATAGTAGTATGCTGCTATTCATTCATAGATAATGTCAGCACATCAAGGTCAAGACATCTATTTGCATAGCCAATTAAATAACACGTGCTATTATCACGCAGCCCGCTACCAAATTAATGACAGCGTCAGATAATCGTGGCGTCACATGACATCACGTCACGTGACAAGCTGTCACGTGACCGGGCCTTTGATGTCACGCATATGATTTACAGAGCTGACCCGTTTGTAGTGCGGTAAAAAAATTGGACAAGTCAAGTCGGACTCGCTCATAAAAGGTTCCGTAGCAGTATGTAGCATAATATAAAATAATAATTATTTACTTAAGCACTTACTACAGATTATCTATACTTATATTATAAAGCTGAAGAGTTTGTTTGATTGTTTGTTTGTTTGAACGCGCTAATCTCTGGAACTACTGGTCCGATTTGAGAATTTTTCAATGTTAGATAACTCATTTATCAAGGAAGGCTATAGGCTATATATTATCACGCTACGAGCAATAGAAGCTGAGCAGCAATGAAGAATGTTTCAAAATCCGGGAGAATTTTTTCATACTTGGAGCTTCCGCTGCGTACGCTGCGTAAATGGTTAAAGTTTCGCAAAAGTAATGTATGAGAGTATTGTACCCCTTTTAAAGGTCTACAAAAAAGTCCGCGACAGCATATGTCTATCTTTAAAGGTTAGTTCCCAATTTTTTTTTTTAATAATTCTTCATTTGCGAAGGTATTTTCATGAATATGATATCAATCTTATCCAAATAAATACTTTATTTATCACAAGTAATTCATTTTAAACAAAATTTCCCTTTACATCATTCAACTTAAATGAATATCTTACGAGATATCGCAGTTTTAACTCACCTATATAAACGAAGCAGCGGGTTAAAGAGCGCGTTAGGCCAAAGTAACTATTCCACGCGGACGAAGTCGCACGCAAAAGCTAGTTTTTTATAAAATAGTTGTTGGCCGTATATGACGTAAAAAAAACTGGTTGTGGTTCCAACTGAATTTTGTAGTTAGTCACATGATATTTGAAACCTGAAGGTCATTTTTGAAGATCCATTAGAGAGTCTTGTACAACGCTACCGTGCGTGACAGGGGAAAATATTTAAACAATGCGTTTAAATTCTTTTTTGTTTATTTAAATAAATTGGTTTAATTTTTAAAAGAATCCTTGGATGATATTGTACTGTATTTATCATTTTTTTAATTTCCTATGTTGCCATTTTTTTATGTTTCAGGGAATACCTCAAATAATTGATCACCTCACATCAATTCGTCAAAATCATGTCAACAATTATATTGACGGCGCTTCTGAAGGTCATGAGTCGAGAAGTTAGATTGGATGGTGGCGAGTAAACAGTTATTGTACGATTCACGAAAGAAGACTATGCGCAGAAGTCATTTTTTAGGTCCTATTAGGGTACGGCAGAGGGGCGGGAGTAATATTGTAAGAGCGGGGCAACGCCATTGGTCGGCGCGTTTCTGAGACAAGGTTGCTCTATCGCTATTCGCCTATATTGAATTGGCGCTGACAGTACTCTAGAATACAGTCGGAAGGAAACTGTTTCGTTGCATTTTATTATTTATTTGTTATTTTTTTTGTTTCTGAGCCATCATTGAAATTCTCTAGTATGTTGCTTCGAAAAGCCAGGCGAGAAGGATGAATACGAGTTTAAATATATTTGTAAGTAGATTGTTGACAAGGTTTCGCAAGTCTTGCAATTTTGTTGAAAAATTAAATCAATTATCCACCTTTAATGAATCTATAACAGACATAATAAATAAAAATATCGGATTAATTTGAATAGAAACAGAATCATTACCTATATTTTGAAATACTTGTTGGTACTTTGCTGATTATATTATCCATGATTATTTGTTATATTCTACATGATTGATTATTATTTAATGAAGAAAAATTTGTTTCACTATCATTAAAAATATTAATTTCCTTTTACGCTTAAAGAAATACTCTAATATATAATAGATAAATTTTGATAGAACATGGTCATAAT
Source organism: Leucinodes orbonalis (assembly GCA_019425675.1). Classification (NCBI taxonomy): domain Eukaryota; kingdom Metazoa; phylum Arthropoda; class Insecta; order Lepidoptera; family Crambidae; genus Leucinodes; species Leucinodes orbonalis. Next base: position 59,910 of record PQWD01009677.1, on the reverse strand, counting down.
ATTCTCCGTCTCCCACCTTACCATCCGGATTTAAATCCTATAGAATGGCTTGGCCTCCGTAAAAAGTTATGTTAGTAGCAAAAACGTTAAGTGGGATATAAGCAGCGTAATTAATTTTATAAAAGAAAAAGTTACTAATGGTTCACAAGAATGAAAAAACTATGTGACAAAGTAAAATTTGAATTATGTTTAATTACATAGGTATGTTTAATCCTGAACATTTATAATAGAATTGAATGAAATTTTGAATTAAATATTTATTTTGATGTAAGTATGTTCATTAGTGTACATGCGCAAACGGCCGCCATTTTTGGTCTTCTTTGGTGATCGTACTATACCATGTAATGAGATATGTTAACATCGTACCTACATAATTACATCTGTGTCTATGATGACTAGTGTAATGGTTGACACATCGACTATTACACTAAGGGTTTCGGGTTCGATCCGGCAGTACAAACTTTTGTATGCATGAACATGTCTTTTTGTATTCGTCTAGGTGTCTCTATGTATATTATAAATGAATACTTAACTTGTAAAGTGAACTTACTACCATTGTAAAGGGTTTTTTATAATCTCTACACTTGGCGGGCTAAGTAGTTACTAGGAATACATCTGCAGCGAATGAGTGACACTTTTTAAGAGTTAACATTGCATAGCCTACTTATTACATCAGTTACCTGCGAACGAAAGTCTGTCAAAATCGGTCAGCCATTTCAGAGATTCGNTTTTAGAACTATACTTAAGATCTAGAACTAACTGTATCATACATTTGAATCTAGTACTCTAAACACTAATTGAACTAAGAAAAATAGTCGATGGAGCGAGCGACGGGTCTCTCAGGACCCATTGAACGCCGGGAATCAAGACACAATAGAAAAAATATTGTGTCTGGCGCCATAAGGCGTCATTGGCAGTCAAAGGATGCAATCAGAAATGATGTTATCAGTAAAAAAGTTACCTCGGATCAGCAAGTTAAGGTGGAAATGGCCCGGTAACGTAGGTATGCCGATGGACGTTTCATAAGAGATCTAGAGTGGAGATCCCGTCTTAGCAAGCGTAGCGTAAACGCCTTCCGGCTCGATGGTCCGGTGACAAAAGATCGCTGATGGATGCTGAATGAGGAAAGCGAAGGTCGGGGATATTTGACGCAAACCAGGGGAAACCAAATGTCCAACAGTGGAATGTGATAAATAAATTAAGAGAAATATAAATCGTTTTATTTCAGATTTGCTGCGCCGAGTTGCAAACGGTAATGGTACCCCTGCCAGACTGCGCCAGCGGCGAGTGGGGACCTACAAAGGCAACCAGGCTCTTCGGACTTGTACCTATTACACACCAGGTACGTTATTATTGTAACACACAAATAAATTGAGACACGCGGTAGCGTAACAAGCTAAGTTCCAATAACAGAAATGGCGAGCAGGACCGATCATTATTTCATGAGCTGAGGTCGGAATTAGGGAGAGTTAATTGTTTACTAACACTTAATCCAATTATATTGGGGAAAGAATAAGTGGATATGCCTCAAAGTCTGATATTAATTGTAATGAGCAAAAAAGATCACGTGATTTATTGAACAAATCTCTTATTTATTTGTGATTGTTTACTCTAGTGTGGCAAACATGAGAACGGCCATTAAAAATGTCGGGAAGGTCCATATCAACATTTCGATGAAAGTACAGCCTCTCTAAGGCATTTAGCCCGCGCCTAGGTATTTTTTTCCAAAATATTAGAAAAAAAGTTGTTTCACATTATTCAAGTGGTTAGAAATAAGAGAGAGATAGAATGGTAGTTTGTCCCCGTAGTGCCTTCGTGTTGACGTTCCAGGGGACTTTTTGGTAGAGGACGGATTAGAAAAGACAGAAAAATAAGATCCCCTGGATAGCGTGCCCGCGCCTAGGTTAGACAACGCCACTGTAAATTGGATAATAAAAACGCAAGACTTCCTGAGTGCCGCCCACTCTGCATCGCGTAGGGAGCGTGGGCAACTCATGTAAGAAGGAAAACAGCTACATTAATATTTTTAATCTATTTCAGGAGGCATTAGTGTTTGCTGGACGTGAACTCGAAATACAGTTCCGCATGTCACGCCCCCTGGCGGACTTCATGGCGACACTACACAAGAACGGCGTAGACGAAAAGCGACTCTCTAAATACGTGCAACAGAACGTATCTGATGATATCGTCTCTTTTTACATAACATTTCCCGAAGAAGGTACATAATTAAATCTAATATTTAAATGTATTACATGTCACGTAACAAAGATAGATAGGCTCATTCCAGGCTCATTAAGCCTAAGAACTCATAAGTATATGTCCTGCAGAATATAGCAAATATATTGAAACTAACTGGATAAGGCGTCAATTTATTTCCGAGATCTATATAAACCATTAAATTATACAATCGATAAGTAGCTTAGGTATTTAAACATTAATTAGAAAAAGAGTTCTGGAGTGGAAACAAGCGTAATGTAGGACGCCCACCAATCCAATGGACCAATGCCCAAAGGATGACGAAAGTGGAGGGCCGAGTTATAAGGCGCATAACTGGGAAGCCATGCGTTCAGAAGTGAACTGCTATAAGGTCGAAAAAACATTTGGTGCTCAGAAGTAACGTCAGATCGTTAGTCTTTTAATTTGAGAACGCATTAAAAATACAAACGTCACACAGTTTTATGATTGTAAAAAAAAAGATCATAATTTCCATCACCAGATAGTGCAACCCTGCATTTTAGATGTGACACAATAGCGATGTACCCACGTATCTATAAGTCTGTAATTAGAATTACCTACTTTTTCAGGTCAATACGGTCTGGACATCTACACCCGAGAGCGAGGGGGCCCCACCGCAATCCACCAGAACGGCTCTACGGAGAAAGAGAAGCATCTCCTTACTCACTGCTGCAAGTACCTCATTAACAGCAGCAAGCGAAATTAAACCTTAAGACCTTTCAAAGGACAATCAATTTCATATTAACTATACATAAGTAACGCATAGTTGTATAAAATTATATAAAAATATAAGATCAAATGGTGTTCTAGACAATATTGATTTTAAATAAATAATTATAATAAATAATAAAGTCCATTATGATACTGAGATTATAATGAATCACAGAGACGTAGGTCACCAGTATTTAACACAAGAAATAATATTTTAACGACTCATGATTTTATAATGAAATTTGCACACAAGTGAAAAGTGAGTTTCTTTACTGTCTTTTAGTATTCAGTATCTAACTTCAACTTGCTGTAGAACATAAGATTAAAAATGAAACTACCTTAAGGTATGAAGACAATTTTACGAACGTATCTATGGCACACTTACAAATATCAATTTTACAGAATATTATAGTTTTAATGAACATTGTTATGCCTTTGAATTCTTTGGAGTAATTCGATTGTATATTGCTAAGCTAATAGAATATTATAAGAGAAATATACCCAAATGTAGATATTAAATCATTCTTATACATAGGTTAAATAAAATCCGTCCAATTAAGTAATTATAATCATTTATTTAATTATACTAATATTTGTTACATTCGATGTCAATTGTGAATGAATGCCGGAACATAATTCGAAATATATTATGGCGAGTGGTTGTGCAGAAGCAATCAAATTGCTTTTATAATTTTATTTTTGTATAAACTTTAATTAAGGTATCTTTTATATAATTTCATGTTTTAGAATTTATTTTTCACAGTGTTCATAATAAATATCAGAGATATTTAAACATACGCTTAACATTTATAATGAAACAAAATAGACTTTATTGTTAAGTCCAACTGACTTACTTTACACGCACAAAAAATGAAATACAGACATTAATTATTAACTTTGAGTTGATTTAATTATTTAAAAGTCTAATGCATAATGTATTTTTATATTTAATATAAACGCGGCAATATAATTATGTAAATTTTATAAAATATATGGCATGTTATTTTTCTAAATGTGTTTTTATTATGAATATCATCAGATCCACATTTTTGTTCTTATATTTAGACTAAGCATAAAGTGTTAATTTCTTACATACTGGATAGAGCACCAGAGTTAGTGGGACGGAATTTAAAAATGTATCACATATTAATGAACTATGTACAAAAAAAGAAAAAGAGCAAAAAAGTTACATTCCTAATTTAATAAATGTCCATTAATGTAACAATGGACATAAAAATAAAGAATTTAAGTATTTCCGCTAAATATTCACTTATATAACACAGCCTTAACAAAACATAGGTACGGCAATTTTACACAAAATAAAAAAGTTTTAAAACTATCAAACAATATTTTTAAGCATACTGTAGTTAACAATGAGATTCTTTAATTTCATCATGATTTTTGCCTTATTAGAGTCCACGATACTGCAATAGGCCATAAATTTTTAATTACAACAAATCTACAGTCAATGCACGCTTTCGACTATACCAGACTGTTATATGTAATGAATTAAAAAAAAATAGTTTTAAGAATAAGCGATATATTTATTGAGATTCTTATGTTTGAAAAAGAAACAGAATCATTTTACACATTTGTCGAGAGTACAATATATACTAAACAATTAGACTTTTGTCTTTGTACAATCCTTTTGTACAATTGAGATATAAAGAAAAAGTATTAAAAAATATTATTTGAGCACTTTAAAATCACAATGTTTCTTTTAATAAGACCAAAAAATAACATCATTATTAATGTTATTACCATACGAATACACAAAAGAAGCGATAATTGCTACTGAATGAAAATACTGCCTCGGAAAAAAAAAAGTCTATAGCGACAAGTTGCGATGGCAATTTTCCAGTGTTGTGACATCACTTTCTACTTAGTTTACATCGTAATTTTTTTCTATGCAACAAAAATATGAGTCATCATCATCAGCTCATTAAACGTCCCCACCGAGGGGCACGAGACTACCCGTATAGGGTGATAAAAATATGAGTAACATTAATAAAATAAAAATGAATCAGGTTCATTTTACGCTATTACGGTAAAAGTACTTATGAACACACTCAAATTAACATTGATTGCTAAAAATTAATGTTCTTGTAGATATAAAATGTGCTAGTAAGTAAATACAAAATTTGACGAAGAAGGTAAGGAAGTCATTTCAAACACAACAAACAACGTGACCGAGATTGAAATCGATAAATGCGGTCGATCTGGACTCATCATCATCAGCTCATTAAACGTCCCCACCGAGGGGCACGAGCCTACCCGTATAGGGTGATTAGGCCTTAGTCGTCCACGCGGGCCCAGTGCGGATTGGACGACTTCACACACAACCTTTGAATCTCTTCGTAGGCGTGCATGAAGGTTTCCTCACGATGTTTTCCTTCACCGTAAGAGCGTCGGATAACGTACATATATTTTGCGAAAATTCGAAAACACATTGGTACGTGTTGGGATTTGAACCTCAGCCCTCCTGGTAGGAAGGCGACAGTCCACACCACTGAGCCACCGACGCTCTTATCGATCTGGACTCGTGCAGCACTAATACTAGATAGAGAATAACATAAATCTTGTTATTTTGTAAGTAGTACTTAGATTTATACGTTAAATTGTCTGTTTGTATTGCATATACTATCGATCGCTCAATTCTGTGACTGACCGGTTCTTTTGTGTTAGCCTAACGCCTTTTGTGTTAGCTTAACCGAGTCAAGTACGCGCAAAAATGACCTGTATTTCGAATGGGATGGGGATCAATTACCTTGCCGTAACACCGTTTATTGACGAGTACGGGAGGTAAAGGTTTCTTAAACTGTTTATTTATGTTACGTTGACTGAAAACTGTATGAAAAATGTAAGTGTTCCAAAATTTATGAAATAAACTTTATTATTATAATACTGCGGCGAGCGCAAGTGACGTGCGGCGTGCGGGTGTCACTTCCCCCGCGCCTCATGTCATACCCCGATTGCCGAATTGTCGCGTACTACAGCTGTCATAATCTCAAAAGGTAATTTCAGTCCTTGTCCTGCGCAGTCGAGTATTCATTATAACACCATATTTTTTATAAACAACCTGATAAATCACGCTTTCATTATCTACCATTTTGCTTATATAATATACGCTTAACACACACTTTATACATACAAAAATGTAAAAAATAATTACTGTTATTATATTTCAATATATTAATATTCGATGTAACATATAAAGGAGTATGATGTCGATTCAGCCATAAGTCATTCCAAAAAAAAGTATAAAAAATATTTCCAAACCTTTCCGGGCACAGCCAACCAACAAGAACTTTTTAAGCTTTTTTTAGTGTTGCAAGTTACATGTGTACAAGTTTGATGACCTGTGTGGTGTAATGGTTGAGATGTTGACTATTACACCACTTGTTCGATCCCCGGACTTTTGTGCATGAACATGTGTATATTTGTCTAGGTTTTCTAAATATATTATGTATGTACTTGCAAAAAGTATATATGTATGTGTACAAGCTCCTCGCTTTTAATGGAGCTAGATGGCGCTGCGTGAATGTCAGTGGATATGTTTAATATTTATTCATTATCATTATATATAATGTAGACGCTTTGTCCGGACTTAACCATATTAAGTGTACATAATGACATCTGTAGATTAAATAATCGTTAGGACAATTACGAACGCGAATTATTAATTTTATACGAGTCCTTTTGTAGCATTCAGAGTCGCTCGCTGCTCGACACCCCGTATCAACGTACCAAGCAGGCCTTCCATCTCGTTGGCCGTTTCTCGCAGTTGTGTGTTATCGAAACACGAGTCTGAAACCAGAGGGGCGTTAGGTTTTTAAAAATTCATTGGTTATAAACTCTATTGTGAGTCAATAAGGTTCAAATTAGGGTGAGCATATTGGGAAATATATTCCCACCATATATATGCATCGGTGGCTTATTGGTGTGGACTTTTGCCTTCCGATCTGGAGAGTGCAGGTTGAAATCCCGCCACGTATCAATGTATTTTCGAAACTATATGTACGTTTATCCGACGATCTTACGGTGAAGGAAAGCATCGTGAGGAAACCTGCGGACGCCTGCGAAGAGATTCAAAGGTTGTACGTGAAGTTAGCCAATCCGCACTGGGCCCGCGTGGACGACTAAGGCCTAATCACGCAAATTATAATGAGCTGATCATGATGACCCAGCACAATTTTAACCTGATTACGTTTTAAATGTATTAATACTACGAAGTAGGGTTGATATCGAGTTTGGGCAGTGACGTAACGCATCACGCGACTACCATCCATAGACAATAGCCTAGACCAACAGCTTAACGTACCTTCCGAAGCACCGAAATTAAAATCGATTTTAAAAAAGGCGCTATGCTATCTCTAGACTGTATTTACAATTCAATTCAGTTTATTTGTAAAACATAGTCATACAATCAAGGTGGAACAATTATACAATAGTATCACTATGTAATGCCTCTGAAAGGCATACAAATATTTAAAATAATATGTCAAGATAAGTATAAAATAATTCAAATTTAATAATGAGTTCAATAAATAAACTTAAATAAAAATGTAAAGTGAAACTTACCGTCCATCGCAAAGTTATTCGTCAGTATCTGCTGCAGACGGTCTAACACCGTGTCCAAGTCGGCGTTGAGTTCCTTCATCTTATCATTGCTGGTCGCAACGCTCCGTATGTCCGCCGCGTACTTCCGTTCGGTAGCCGATAACGACTGGTTGGCGGTGTCCGTTCTCGATGTCTGCTTGTTCACTATTGACTCTTGTTCTGTGGGAAGGTAAACAGAAAAAAATACTATGTAATATTTGCTGTAAACTGCTTGTTCACTCTTGTTCTGTAGTCTAAGGTATTCATATACAGTTTAATTTATTAGACATTAAATTGTAACATGTTTTTTAATATAGTAGCGTCGGTGGCTCATTGGTGTGGGCTTTGCCTAACGATCTAGGGTGCAAGTTCAAATACCGCCACGTACTAATGTATCTTCGAAATTATTGTACGTTTATCCGACGCTCTCACGGTGAAGGAAACATCGTGAGGAAACCTGTGCACGCCTCCGAAGAAATTCAAAGGTTATGCGTACAGTCGGCCAATCCACACTGGCCCGCGTTGTCGACTAAGACTTATACACCCTATATGGAAGCCCGCGTGGACGACTACACCCTGTACGGGTAGGCTTGTGCCCCTCGATGGGGTTGTATAAAGAGCTGATGATGATACATTGTAAGAACCTCAATTTAATACTGAATCACCCTCATAAATAAGTTAACAAATACTTACCATGATACCAATGACTGATATCATTCATTGACATAGTGGACACAGTATCGGAAGGCGCATGAACCACCACAGGCTTGAGGGCATCCCCCGACAAAGTCAACAGATCCGTTTGTTTGGACGCCACCGAGAAGTTTCCAGAATCCAAACTCAGCACTCTAGGCTGAGTTTTCAAGTTCTCCGTGACTTTAGACTGCTTCTCTTCCAACAGTATAGGGCTGAACAAATCAAATGCTTGGGGACGCTCCACTTTGTCAGTGTTTTGGGTATCCTCAGTCTTTGTTGAAATAGTTGATGATAAGTTCTCCTGGAATTCAAAGACAGAATTAGACATCCACCAAAGCACATTGGGCCCACGTGGTGGGTTTTTTCTAGGATTGCCNAACAAAAATTTTTCTAATGTCCAGTATCTAATAGAGTAAGTTAAACAAACAAATCTTCAGCTTTAAATATCAGTATAGATAAGTCAAATCGGTAACATTATACCACGGTAACATTGGACCATTCCCAAAGAATCTTTTTCTTTTTTTAAACAACTAGACATTATTTAACTACTGATAAAATTTGGCTGAATGTTTAACTCTCGAGCCATAAAAAAAAACAAAATTCATTGACAACTGACAATCTGTCAAACAAATCTAATTTTTTTTTCAACCGTTATGGAAGTGCTCTCTGGTAAGTAGTGTTTTCAATTTTGAATTTCAACGTGTTTTTCACTAGTAACCGAGTAAGAAATGTAATATATTAATTTGTTACTTTTTAAATGAAAACAATCATTTAAGTCATTTGTAAACAAAATCTGTGTTAATTTGAAAATGAAATAAAGTTCTCCTAAAAAATTGATTTTGGGGAACTTTGGAACGGCCAAAGTTACCCAACGTTTTTATTTAATACTGTAATAAGCTGGGTAACATTGGCATCTTAACATAGCTTATATTTTCTCCATTTTACTTCTTCTACATACATTTTTTATGTATAATGTTAATAGCCATTATTTATTTCTAGATTTAAATAATTTAAAATTGTTTCAGTGTATGCACATCTATAAAATGCCTCGAAAATCAAACGTAAAGAAACCTGGGGTGCGGAGCTATGGCACCTTATCAAATTATTCGTCAGAGAAGCTAGAAAGCATTACAATTGATTAAATCTGGGGCTTTAACACAAAGGCAAGCAGCCAAACTTACACAATTCCAAGATCTACTCTTAATAATAAATTGAGAATGAAGCACAGTAAAGCTGTTGGACGACCAATATGTCTAACCATGGAAGAGGAAATAATGTTTCGGGATCATTTGCTTGCTCTGAGTGATTTCGGTATACCAGTGGAATTAATGATTTTAAAATGCTTAAGCGTTACTTGACATCTATCAATAAACTTGTACCGGTGTTCACTGATAATACTCCAGGTTATGAGTGGGGAAAGCTATATCTAGAGAGACATCCAGCTCTCAAGGAGAAATCGCTCACAATATTTCCCGAAAAGAGCACAAGTTTAATATATGTCAATAAGTTTTTTGATCTGTTAACACTTGAAGCTGATGGTGTACCTCCAGAAAATATCTACAACATGGACGAATCCGGCTTTCATGACGATCAGGTAAACAAAAACTCTTATTCCGCCGTGCTAACCGACATCCAGAGTTGATCCGAAATTCCACAAATCATGTTTTACTGTTGTTTTTTGTGAAATGCAGTAGGAGAATTCGTTCCGCCGTTTTTCATATTTAAAGGCAAAAATTGCTGGTCTGACTGGTTACAAAATGCTCCTAAGTCTTCTAAAATGACGTATCAAAATCAGGTTGGATTGACTCGGATATTTTTGATGAGTGTTAGAAAAACATTTCATTCCAATAGTGGATAAAAAACCGGGGAGAAAATTCTACTTTGTGATAATCTTAGCGCACATATAACTGTTAAGGCACTAAAACTTTGTGAGGAACATAACATAAGTTTATTTGTCTCATCCCCAACTCCACTCATCTTTTACAACCCTTGGATGTAGGGTTCTTTTCCTCTTTAAAACAGCCTGGAGGACAGTGTTGAGAACGTGGCGGCTAACCCAAAGAGGTAGGAAAGCTATTAGTTTACCAAAGAATGTTTTTGCTCAGTTGCTAAAACTTACCTGGACCAATGTGAATCAACTGCAGGATTAAATCTGATTGCCGGTTTCCGCAAATGTGGAATACATCCAGTGTCACGAAGAGAAGTTCTTCAAATCTTACCGGGTATGCAGCTACTGTTCAAACATCTGTTGTGAGACTTCAAAGAATATTTAAAAGAAGTCAGAGAGTCAGACCTAAATATCAAGTCATGTAGAAAGTTTCAATTACCTTGAAGCAAAGCAGTCTCGGCAGAAGAAGTTGAAACATTTTACAAAAATAAGATTGATGAGCAGACCAAGAAGAAAGAAAACTGTAAAGAGAGGCAGACCAGTTGGTTCCAAAAATGTTAACGGGAAAGAAAAAAACAATAGAAAAAATAATACAGCTGCAGATCTATCAGTCCCAAAAACATGATATTGGTGATAAAAGCCATTCTGATGCAGATAATGAGCAATGTACCAGAAACTATTGCAAGTAATGATGACATGGGCAAAGAAAATTATTGTAATACAATAAATGTGCATTGGACTAGAAGACACCGTGCTGCAACCCTGAATCAGACACTAAAGAACGACCTTTGATGACCCCACTAAAGAACCAGAAGAAGCAGTGGCACATTTGGTTGTTTTGAAAATATCACAGGCGTTTTTTGGTTCATCAGATGGTGGAAAACTTGTGCAGATAATGAACAAGAAGAAGTTTGAGGTAAACAAATTTTGTGTGTTTAAGATGAAGGTACCTGTTCCCTGGACAAATAAGAAAAATAAGTGAATCTTCTACATTGTGTGTCAGCTGTCTAACTAAAAACTTGAACGGAGGATGGATCTGCCAGATAAACCAGACTAATTACAATCACTGACCTTTCAATGATTATAAAAGTGCTGAGAGATAACAAAAATATCTAAGGGGCAAAATCATTTATATTGATGATGACTTCTTGTCTATGGAGTGGGGAGAATAGATGTAAGGAAATGAAGCCCATCTTCTTTTTTGTGTTCTAATTATAATTTGATTTTTTGATTAAGTATATATACATATCCTTATGTGAAGTTGTTCAAGTCATGAAGACTGCAATAAGACTGGGACAAAAGTCTAAGAAGCTTGTCTATTATTTGATCTTGTATTAGTCATTACCTTAAATTTATTAAGCATAGCAAGTTATATATGTATCGAAAGCTGAATAAATATATTTTTATAGCATTTAAACAGTAAATTTATTTAAAATATGTTATAAAATGAATTTATATCTTGAATCTTGATCCTATAATCCACATGCATTCACTTGTTGATGATTTGGGCATTTGATTATTTTATTGACAACATATTGTTTACTGAGAGTAAAAATTCATCGTTATTTATTTAAACATAGTAACAATGTTACCCTGTGCTCTAAAACTTTGCATAAAACACGATTTTCGCAAAATATTTATGATGGCTCAAAGTTACCCAAACTCAATGTAACTTTGGACCACCTACAAATCAGATTTGCATAGACTTCTCCATCATTCATTTATTTTTTTTAGCGGTCCATAACCACAGACTATCCAGATCACAGAGCAAACTGTTCTTTTAATCGAAATAATAGAATCCTAAAGGCAGCGACAGAAAATATTCAAAAAGTGGTCCAAATTACCCGACTGACTGTACATTAAATTAATTAACTCAATACTTTAAATTTATTTATTTATTATCTTCCAAATAACACTTTTTTGAGTGTTCGTATCTTCTTGCTTAATTACATTCATTTACAAGTTTAATTCTAAGATAAGCAAGTTTCTATTAAGAGTTTAATCTGTCTATTTTAAGTCCGCATTCATTTTTCCATCAAGCTGAACTGTATGGAAACCTGAAAAAACGAATTTATTTACCAATATGTATGTTTATATCGATTGTAATGAGTCGCCGCTTTGTCAGCACTAGCGTAACAACAACAATTTGCTATTATAAATATTTTCGCGATTTAATAAAAAGCACTATTTATACTCAAATATATAAATGGAAAATAAAAATTATATTGAAAACTATAATAATATATATAGGTAAAAATGGTTCGTAAATTCCAATGATATAAATCTTTTACCAGTAAATGTTTATTAATTCGGATTATTTCGCCTAGTAGCGGCATCCAGTACAGCACACACACACCATAATGTATTAAGCAAATAATTACAAATATTATAAGAATAATTAGCAATAATATTTACACAATTTTCACTGACACTGACAACACACCGGGCCGCTTTGGCTCTTAGTCGCGAAAAACAATAACATATTTCTATATTTTCTCTGTCTCTTTTTCTCTCGGGCGTTCAGAATTGATTAAGGACCTCTCACTCCCACGCTTTGTGTATCTTGTAAGCGAAGCGCGCTAATACTAAATCTATGGATATAACCATATATCCACGCTACTTTGATTTGCATTGATCTATAAGTACCTACATGGATCGGGCATACCTACAAAATTAGCGTGCATATCTATTCTTAATCTGGCGCATAAAATGGCGGCCGTCCCTAGTGTTGTAACCTGCTTTACCGACATCGTTTTTATTGTATCGATACAACCAAAACTGACGTCTTAGTACATACATTTTTAATTTTTAAACAAAATAATTATGGCTTTCTTAGTCTTCTTAATGTTTTTTATTCGTACTTAAATAAATATACACTGACATTTACCCAGCGCCATCTATCCCTAAACTGTAAAATGGATACTAAACAATGGATAAACATGCTTGCAGATGATACTTTATATCCCTTTTTTGTAAGTTTATATATTATTAATTTTTAAACAAAATAATTATGGCTTGCTTAGTTTTCATAATGTTTTTTATTCGTATTTAAATAAATATACACTGACATTTACCCAGCGCCATCTAGCCCTAAACTGTAAAATGGATACTAAACAATAGATAAACATGCTTACAGATATTACTTTTTATCCCTTTTCTGTAAATACATACATACATAAAATTTATTTATTTTTATTTTTCTCTTTTTATTTTTTTTTTTATTTCTGTATCCTTTTTGTTGTTTTGGTGTACAATAAAGTAATAAAATAAATAAAATAAATAAATAATACATATTACATAAACATAAAATATATTACACAATATGACCGCGGAAGGTTTTTACTAAGAAAAATACCGGTGTAGTCACGCAGTACGTGATTGAGCCAACGTTATTTCTTTCTGTACTTGCATAGTATTTGTTTAATAACTTTAACATGCGTGAAAGTCAGGGCCGGATCTACCTATGGGCTGCTTTGGAGTGAGCCCAGGGCCCCGACGTTACAAGCTCTGTAAAGTCGGTTTGGGGGCCATATTTTTACGTGATACTGAATATAAGCGAAAAGTTATGGAAAATTGCATATTTCAATGAAATAAGGGCAGATATACATGTAAAAGGCTGTTTTCATGCTGCAGTAATCCTTGCACGTTATTTTAAACATCCATATCATACATTGTATCACAGACATCCGAATATACAATTAGACTGGACAAGCCGCCAAGTTTATAGGCAGTCCCAGTGTCGAATTTCTTTTCGGTTTTACCTGTGAAAAGTTATTATATTCTTGGTAAATTTACTGATTCCTTGCGATGATGGCATGTTACAATTGCACAGGATGGGCATTTTGGAAAACGGTAATTTCTTCTTTATCGTCGCGTCTGACTCATCTCACAGAGCGTAAACTGGCAGCTAGTGTATGCTCGTTGAGCTTACATTTGTCGCACTTAAAAACGCGGCTTGCCCCATCTCCTGTATTGGGAAATCTGTGCATTGTATCTATCTGTAATTTATTGATATCGAAATATTTAGATTACATTAATATTGTATGAACAGGAGCGCCACCAGGCGGCAACGTCAAGGTATTTGGTGCTTTGCAATATTTGTTCCATGTACTAATAAGTCTATGTTTGTTTTGTAGTCTATGACTACTCGCTCTGTACTCTCTCTCTGGTTCCTTTATGAAATAAAGCAACGTGCTCTAATTCGTTCTCTTTTAATTAAAATCCAGTTATCCAGTAATAATAGGTTATGGGCCCAGTAAGCCAATAGTTTAGCTAGGGAAAGTCGTAATTTTCAGTTTTAGCTCAGTTTTTAGCATAGGTCGCGAGTGTTATTTAAAAATCATGTCGACGAACTATTTGGTGAACGTGCCGAAGCTAAAAGGGCGGGAAAATTACACGGAGTGGTGCTTCGCTGCGGAGAATTTTCTGATCTTGGAGAACATGGAACATTGTATTAAACCTGTTGTTGCCGGGAAGGTTACAGAAGCCGCTGATGATGCGAAGACGAGAGCTAAACTAATTCTCACAATCGACTCAAGCTTGTACGTGCACATAAAGAATGTTAAAACAACGTTGGAGCTGTGGAATAAGCTGAGAGCCCTATTCGATGATTCTGGTTTTACCAGACGCATCAGTTTATTGAGAAATCTTATCTCAATTCGTCTCGAAAATTGCAGTTCTATGACAAGTTATGTGACACAGCTAGTGGAGACTGGACAAAAACTAAGCGGAACAGGATTTCAAATCAGCGATGAGTGAATCGGCTGTTTATTAGCTGGTTTAACGGAAAAATATTCGCCGATGATAATGGCGATCGAGCATTCCGGGATCGCCATCACCACCGACGCCATTAAGTCAAAGTTAATGGATTTGGACGAAAACAATGATGGCGGCGACGCCAGCGGGGCATTTGCTAGTTTTAGGAAAAACAAGGTTGGCAACACTGGTCACGGAGTAACCAAAGACAGCGGACATTCGCAAACGTCAAAGTCAAAGAAAGTACCGAGGTGTTATAGATGTAAACAAACCGGGCACTATCGTAATCAATGTACTGTTGACAGGGATTCCTCAAATACCAAATCGATTGAACGCAAACAAACAAACGCGTTCAATGCCGTCTTTCTAAATGGCAGTTTCTCGAAAGATGATTGGTATGTTGACTCGGGAGCGAGCGCCCACCTAACTCAAACGAAAGTTGGATCAAGAATGTCAGACTGAACATACTATAAAAGAAATAGTTGTTGCAAATGAGGAAAAACTTAGCGTGAAGTGCTCAGGTGAAGTGCAAATTGCAACGGTTACTGACGACAGTGAATATGACGTGACTGTTAAAGAAGTGTTGTGCGTGCCGAAGTTAACCACAAACTTACTGTCCGTCAGTCAGTTGGTTGGAAACGGTAACAGAGTAGTGTTTACGACCAGTGGATGCAACATTTTCAACAGAAACGAGCAGTTAGTCGCCGTAGCGTCATTAACAAATGGTGTCTACAAGTTAAGAACTCCTATGAGCACCCGGGCTGCAGCATTTATATCTGTAGATACATGGCATCGCAGATTAGGCCATGTAAACAGTATGTACTTAAACAAGATGCCTAATGCAGTGAGTGGAATGGAACTCAAAAACAAAAGTGAGATTTCCCAATCGTCATGTACTGTTTGTTGTGAAGGAAAACAGTCACGCCTTCCTTTTGGAAATACTGGTTCAAGAAGTAGTGAATTATTGGGTGTAATTCACAGTGATGTATGTGGCCCTATGGAAAATACTTCAATCGGTGGGTCTAAGTATTTCATTTTGTTCATTGATGATTACAGTAGAATGACCTACATATATTTCATGAAGCAGAAAAGTGAAGCATTTCAACACTTCCAGAATTATAAGGCCAAAGTAGAGAACCAGTTGAACAGAAGAATTAAAATACTTCGCACTGATAATGGGAAGGAATTTTGTAATAGAAGTTTTGATGATTATTTGAAGAAAAATGGTATTTTGCACCAGAAGTCCAATCCGTACACGCCGGAACAGAACGGCCTGGCTGAGCGTTTCAATCGCACAATTGTTGAAAAGGCGAAGTGTTTATTATTTGATGCCAAGCTAGGCAAAGTATTTTGGGCAGAGGCATCAAATACAATGTACTGTCCTCACCGTGTTGAATGATAAAACAGCTTATGAAGTTTGGACAGGATGTAAGCCAGACATAAGTAATTTGCGCATTTTTGGCAGCCGTGTTATGGTGCATGTGGCAAAAGAAAAGCGCCAAAAATGGGACAAGAAGTCAGAGGAGCAGATACTTGTGGGCTATCCAGAAGACGTAAAAGGTTATAGAGTGTATTGTCCCATTACTAAGAAGGTCAGCACCAGTAGAGATGTTGTTATAATAGAAGAAGTGTCTATGCCTGTGACAGAAAGCAAAGAATGCAATGAAGAGAGCCTACGTAGGTTCAGTGGGGGACACATCCTCAGGTGACTTAGAAGATATTATGATTGAGAGTTATGTTGACAAGTCTGATGTGACATATATTCCAAGTGAGTATGAAGATGCAGAGTCAACTGAATCAGGTGAATCGGAGCATGATGATAGAGCTGTCAGGTTGCTGAAGAAACCAGAGCGGTATGGATATTCAAACATGTGTGCTGATTCTTATGTGGAAGCGTGCGATGATGCTAGTGATCTGACTCTGCAGGAAGCATTGGCAGGACCAGAGAAAGATCAGTGGTTAAGTGCAATTAGGGAAGAACTAGACTGTTTTAGTGAAAATGATGCATGGGAGTTGGTAGATGTTCAAAGTGTAGGTACAATAGTGAAGTGCAAGTGGGCCCTAAAACAGAAATATTGTGACAAACAAATGAGATATCGTGCACGGTTAGTTGCCAAGGGATTTACACAACAACCTGGTGTGGACTATGACGAGACATTCTCTCCTGTTATAAGACATTCAACCTTGCGTTATCTATTTGCATTGAGTGTACAGTTAGACATGGACATTATTCACCTAGATGTCACTACGGCTTAATGGTTATTTAAAAGAAACTATATTTATGCAGTTACCTGAATGTTTCCCTATTGCTGATAATAACAAGGTTCTTAGATTAAAAAGGGCTATTTATGGACTAAAACAGGCTTTTCTTGCCTGGTATGATAGAGTAAATGAGACTTTATGTAATTTAGGTTATGTCAAGAGTAAAATTGAGCCATGTGTATTTTTAAAGGATTGTTGTAATGGAAAAAAGGTTATCATCGGTCTTTATGTAGACGACTTTCTAATTTTTTCAAATATTAAGTCAGAAACTAATATGTTAATTGAAGCTTTAAGTGCTAAATTCAAAATTAAAAATCTTGGTAATGTCGAACAATATCTAGGCATGAGAGTTAAAATTGACAGGAAAAACTGTGTTGTAACCCTTGACCAGGAACATTATATAGAGCAGTCAATGCAAAAATGTAACATGTCAGATTGTCACACAGCAGAAACACCTGTTTAATGTAAATTAAACATTGATAAATCTAGTATATGTAAAGACAATATTCCTTATCAAAGGTTAATAGGATGTTTGATGTATCTTGCAGTGTTGACTAGGCCTGACATAGCATATTCTGTTAGCTATTTGTCACAATTCAATAATTGCTATTCAAATGTACATTTTAGTTACGCAAAAAGAGTTTTGAGATACTTTTTAAACAAAAGATTATTGTTTAAAGTATACCCAAGAAACAGGAGATTTGATTGGTTATGTAGATGCCGATCGGGCGAGTGACACGTTAGATACGACGTTCATATACCGGTTTTTGTTTCCTGAAAAGTAGGTCTACTGTTTCTTGGGAAAGTAGAAAACAACGTACAGTGGCATTAAGTAGTTGTGAAGCCGAATATATGGCTTTTCCAGAAGCGTGTCGAGAGGCCATATATTTACGTAGACTAGAAACAGAAATAGTTGGTGTTTGTAATAAAATAATATTATTTAATGATAGTCAGAGTGCATTAAAACTTGCCAATAGTCATCAGTCACACAAGAGGTCCAAACACATAGATGTCCGTTACAATTTTATAAAGGATGTTATTGATGATGAGATTGTTGAAACTAAATATGTTGGGACTTCTCAGATGCCTGCTGATCTATTGACAAAGGGTTTGTCCAGGGTTAAACACTATAAATTCATGGAGACTTTGGGACTTGTTAAAATTTAGTAATATGTATATGAGTATATATGTACTTTTGGATTGTAATGTTTAAAGTTATCTGTTTATTTGTTATTTCGATATAGTGGGGGTGTAATTTATTGATATCGAAATATTTAGATTACATTAACATTGTATGAACAGTAGCGCCACCAGGCGGCAACGTCAAGGTATTTGGTGCTTTGCAATATTTGTTTCATGCACTAATAAGTCTATGTTTGTTTTGTAGTCTATGACTACTCGCTCTGTACTCTCTCTCTGGTTCCTTTATGAAATAAAGCAACGTGCTCTAATTCGTTCTCTTTTAATTAAAATCCAGTTATCCAGTAATAATACTATCAAACTCAAACTCAAAAATGTTTTATTCAAATAAATCATTACATGACACTTTTGAATCGTCATGAAGTTATTTTTAATGAATCTACCACCGGTTCGGGAGGTTATTATCTACCGAGAAGATACCGGCAAGAAACTCGTGTAGTTACTCTTTTAAAAAAATTGGGGTTTACAATGTTCTCATTTCGTTCAAATATTATACTATAATATTGTTTTACATAGCTGCATATATGTCTAATTTATAAATTCTATATTTCATCCTAATAACATTTGTTTACTTGGAACACAATGCGAGAACATTAAGACCAATAATGTTATCGGCTAATAGTCGTACACAGTAATATCCTTTTTTCAAAAGGGTACTTTTAATTATAGCTTTAAACTTAAGTAAGGGAAGATCGACAATATTTGGTACTTTACTAAAATACTTTATACAATTACCAACAAAAGATTTACCCACTTTGTGGACGAAGATTTGGAACAGCAAGTTTGTTTCTATTTCTAGTGTTGAGACTGTGAAGATCACAGTTTTTATCAAACATATGAATATTTTTACGCACGTACATTAAATTCTCATAAATATATTGTGACGCTACTGTAATTATACTAATTTATTTGAAAAGTTCTCTAAGAGAATCACGGGGTTTAATTTGGTAAATAGCGCGAACTGCTCTTTTTTGCAGTACAAAATGGTTTGTATGTCAGCAGCTGCGCCCCGCAGCAACATGCCGTATGACATTACACTATGAAAATAACTATAATATACCAATCTTGCTGTTTCAACATCTGTCAGAAGTCTTATTTTGAACTAACAAATTCTAATTTTGAACAGTTGAACTAACAAATTCTAATTTTCATTATTAAGAGTGATATTTGTTTCTACTTGTCTTACATTAGGCATACTAAACTTAATTCATTTGTTTTTTTAGTATTCAAAAATAAATTATTTACTGTGAACCAATGCATTACCCGAGACAGGGCACTATTTGCCTCGTCAAATGATTCTCTATATCTATCAACGTTAAAGATTAGAGAAGTGTCATCAGCAAATTTTTTTTTCTTGCTGTGGCAACACTCGGACTAACAGCTGATTTAAACTTGTCCCAATATTTAATTTTCAAATTATTGTAAATATAGTAAATGAGGCCTAAATATCGTCGCTAAACGTGTAAAACTACACTCGCGTGCAAGTAAATCGACTCAAGCCTCAAGTACGCATAACAAGTGATATAACTAAAAAATGCCTTATTATACCTCTATATAATGTTTTACATAATTAAAGCCTAGTAATTGAGCTTTAAAATGGTGTAAGTTGCATGAAAATCGATTCAGTAGTTTAGTAAAAAAGGTTAATGCTAATGATAATGTAAAAAATGTTGAAAATTCATACAATTTCACAGTATGGGGTTATTGTGTTTAAATGAAACAAAATGTGAGTAAGATAAAAAATATTCGTGTCAATATTTGGTATTCCTCCTCTAGCTCTGATCACTGCTCTCATGCGATTCTTCATCGACCTTATCAACTTTTTAATGGATGATTGTGGTATCCGATCCCACTCTTCTACCAACGCAGTCTTGAGCTCATTGATGTTTTTCGGAGCTGGATTCCTCGCTCTAACTTTCCTTTTGAGCTCGTCCCTTATGTGCTCAATGGGATTTAAATCGGGGCTGAGCGCTGGCCAATGCATAGTGTGAATTCCAACTTCGTTCAGGAAATCACGTGTGGCCCGAGCAGTGTGACATCGGGCATTGTCATGCATCAAGATGAAATTTTCCCCAATTAAGCCTTGATAAGGGACAACTTGATCCAGTAGAACATTTTCAATGTAACGATCACTGGTCAGACCTCCTCCGGCCTCCCCCAGAACGAAACAAGTCCGTTTTGCCTTCTAAGGAAATTCCAGCCCACATCATGCAAGATCCGCCACCATATGCAACGGTTTCCACAAAGCAGCACTGTGAAAACCGTTCACCGGGATGACGGTATACCCGACCTCTCCTGTCGCTGCCATGGAGACACATCCTCGTCTCATCTGTGAACAGGACTGACTGCCATTGCTCTATGCTCCAATCCAAATTCTCGAGCAAAGTGAAGGCGTGCTTGACATGAGCTGTGGTCAACTTCGGCCTGTAGCGGGTCTTTTCGGAGTAAGGTTAGCTTCTTTCAACCTTTTCTGACGTCCACTGACTGACAGTCACCCCGCGAACTTGACGTAGCTCCTGCTGCACATCTACGCCGGTAAGGTGTCGATTTCGGAGAGAGGTCGAGACCAAAACCGGTCGCCACGCTCCGAGTGCACCGGCGTCGGCTGGTATTAGGCCTCCGAGTGAAGGCACCAGTCTCTTAAACCTTCTGTATACTCTCGAGACAGCGGACTGACTCATATTCAAACGACGAGCGACTTCTCGCTGGTTCAACCCTTCTTGCAGGGCAACGACTTGAGCGGCTTCTTCAGGTGTTGTATCCATAATTTTCTTCAATGACGGCTTTAATTTGCAGAGATGTGTTCAGGTCAACGTCTAATGAGCGACTGATGAGAAAAAACGATTACAGGGGTTTTATAGGGGTTGTGTCGCGCAAGTTGTGAAAGAGCGCAGAGCAGTTTACGGGAGGTTGCGTTCAGTTGCATTCTAAGTACAAGTGTTTATTTAAATTACTGATATTATGCTACCATTTGAAAGCCTAATTACGAGGCTTTAATTATGTAAAACATTATATAGAGGTAAAATAAGTCATTTTTTAGTTATATCACTTTTTATGCGCACTTGAGGCTTGAGTCGATTTACTTGCACGCGAGAGTATATAATAAGTGAAAAACTATATAAAAAGTGCATATATCAATTGTTTTTATTGTGAAAATAAGTACAAAAAGTGAGTACCGGCATCTGTCATTTTGAATTCAAATTTTATGTGAATCATTGTTATCTTTTACAGGTAATTAGTTTGTATTAGTACACAAACTGATCATTACATGTTTTAAAAGTAGATTTATAGTATTTCGAAATATCTGAGTGCATATCAGACACGCGAAGAGGTTATATTGTCTGAAATTTAAAGTTGGACGTAACCTCATAATTGATTAATCAACTCCCTGAATTTGTTTCTTTAATTTTATTTAAATTATAATTTGACCCTCTGCCATTATGCAGACTCGTGCTCGTCAACTTGAATTGACGCTGCAAGAGTTAAAGTCAACCAGGGAGTTGGTCCACCAATTACAAGTAGAAAGAGATGACAATGAGAAGGAAATGTTAGATGTCTTTAATAGAAATACCTTGTTAAAAAAAGAAATGGCTGAGATGCATATTAGGTATACTTTAGTAGAACAAGAACGGGACAGACTTCAAATTCTGGTTGATGGTTTTGGTGACTGCGGTGATGAGTATGTCCAGGGCCTCAAGCGCATATCTATGCTGGAACATGAGTTGCAGGAAGCTCACCACCATATATCGGAGATGGAGACTGAGAAACAACACACTTTAACCACCCAGAATACAAGTTTGTTTAGCGAGTTAGTCGAGTGTGCACCTAGCCTAGTTTCTACTGCACTTCACACCAGTCCAACTGTTACTATTGATTTAACAAATGACATAACTATAAGTTCTCCAGTGGAAAATGGTAATTTGAAGTGGAGTAAAAACAAATACAAAAAATATGTGAAAATAAATAGGTTTATTAAAAAAACCAAAAACTTAATTCGGAAGCAAAAAAAATTTTTTCAAAATGTTAAGTATATTAGAGAACGTAGACAAATTGGTGATGAGTTAGATATTTACTCAATTATGTTACAAAATAATATAGAAAAGCATGAATGTGAAATACATTTGTTTCAGTCTGAAATTAACAGTCTCAAACAACAATTAGAAAATGTTACAAATAGGTATAACTATGATAAACTGGAAAGTACAGAACACATCTTGGCCTTGAAGAAACTGCTGAGCAACCAGGACTCATTAATAGATACTCCTGCTTGTTCACTGGGATCACAGACAAGATGTGAGCAAAATTATATTGTCAGTCCTTCCGAACAAACATCTAACATTTCAAGTAGTATAACCAGTTTAAATAAGAATAATATTATTATGTTTAGTGACGATATTGGTAAAAACATGGGCCATTTATTAAGTACTTGTCTGGGGCAACAAGTACTGAATCACTGTTTTCCGGGTATAACTTATAATGACTGAATAAAATTGTTAACTATAAATTTGAAAATAACACCACACTAATTATTTTGGTTGGTGACAGGGGTGATGTAAACAAAGGCGAAATGATAAAATATTGTAATAGTTTGTGTTTATTAAATATTAATAAGATTATTTTGTTTACATTACCTTACAGTGGTAAATTGCCACAGCAGGAAAATGATATTAGGTATAAAATAAATATGACATTAGACACAATATCTTTTACAAATGACAGTAAAATACATTTAATTGACATTAATAAATTAATTAATTCAAATTCAATTTATATAATTATTCTAAGACTAAAGATAAATATTATCTGGGTAATTATTTTAAAAGACAAATAGCACTTTCGCTATCATTTTATTTTAATAACATAGCCAGTAATTTGGCTAGCTTACTGCTTCTATTGAGCAGGATAATTATCAAAAAAAGACCTTGGAATATGTTCCAAATCATTTAAATTATGTGTCAAGACAATAGAGAACTACTCTTGCATACCTTTTAGTGTCTCTTCGACAACAGAGAAGCAAAAAAGCAATTATTTAAATTTAGTACATCAAAACATACAAGGCTTCTCTGGCAAAGAATTAGAGGTAGGTTTGTTTCTGGAACACATGAATGTGCATATTTTGTGTATAACTGAACATTGGTTAAAAATGATAATTGTTTAATAAATATTAATAACTATGAAGTTGGTAGCTTGTTCATGAGAGGATCAGCAATTAGGGGTGGATCACTTATATTATTACATAATAGTTTAAAATATAGAAGGAAAGATATTGTCCTCCATTGAACAAACTATTGAACTTTCCTGTATAGAACTTGAGAAATTTATAATTGTATGTGTATATAGACCACCATCATCTGATTATATTTTATTTGAATCTACTATGGAAGAAGTGCTCAGTAAATTTAGTAAGTTTAGAAAAAAGGTCATCATATGTGGTGACTTCAACATAAATATTTTAGATCAATCACTATCCTCTTCGAGGTTTCTCAATTTTTAAGTCATATAATTTATTTAATCAATTTAATGAGCCAACTAGGATCACCTCTACTACGGCTACTTGTCTTGATAATATTTTTTGTGAAAATATAACTATTAAAAAATCAATAATTAATTGTTTACAATCAGATCACAGTGGTCAATTAGCACAGTTTGAACACCGTCATGACTTACAGCAAGTAATTAATATCCGTTATAGGCCAATTACTAATAACCGCATAAGTCAATTTAAAAATAATGTTGATAATTCACTAAATCAATTTAAACCTAATGATCAAAATGTGGATAGTCTTTATGAAAATCTTTTTTATACTATTAAGAAAAATTTGATAAAGTATTTCCTTTAAAAAATAAAAAAATATGTAATAATAATATCAGATTCAATGATTGGGCCACACCTGGCATTTTTAAAAGTAGGACTAGGTTATATGAGCTCTACGACTTGAAAGTATATACTACAGACCCTGAATTTATAATTTTTGTCAGAAACTATTCAAAAATATTTAGGAAAGTTTGTCATATGGCTAAGTCGTTATTTTTGCGCGATAAAATCAAAGGGTCAAATAACAAAATTAAGGCAACGTGGAATGTCATTAATAAAGAAGCTGGTAGGAGTAAGCCTCGTGATCATAACTTTACACTCAAAATTGACAACGCTATTGTTAATAAAGAATCTGATGTAGTAAATGCGTTTGAAACGTTTTTTACCAATACTCCAACCGAAATTACTAAATCTTTAAACTCTAGTTCTTCTGCTGCTAAGGCTCTCCTTACATCTAGTATTCCAGTACGTGTTCAGTCATTTAAGTTTAGTCATATTAATTCTAACACAATTGTCAAGACTTTTAAGGAGTTAAATATGAAAAACACTGAAGATCTATGGGGAATATCAACAAATATAATTAAATCTATCATTGAAAGTATAGCACCCCAATTGGCATTCATATTCAATAAAAGTATAGATGAAGGCATATTTCCAAATTTAATGAAGTTTAGTAAATTAATTCCATTATATAAATCTGGGGCCAAAAGTGATCCATCCAATTATAGACCAATTTCCATTCTACCGTCGCTCAGTAAAATTTTTGAAAAAATAATATTTAATCAATTATTAAATTATCTTAATGCAAATCAAATATTGCATAAAAAACAGTTCGGTTTTACCAAAAATAGGAATACTACGGATGCAGGAATTGCCCTCATTAAGCACGTATATGACGCCTGGGAGAGTAAGCAAGATGCGATTGGGATTTTTTGTGATCTGTCAAAAGCATTTGACTGCGTCGATCATGAGACCTTACTTATCAAGTTAAGACATTACGGTGTATCAGATTGTTCAGTAAAATACTTAAGATCTTATTTGACGGGCAGAACTCAAAAGGTTGTTGTAAACGGTTCTAGCTCTTCTGGTGGCCCACTACGCATGGGCGTGCCTCAGGGTTCTATATTGGGTCCTTTACTGTTTCTTTTATACATAAATGACCTTCCTTCCCATTGTCATAAACTTTCTGACATAGTACTATTTGCAGATGATACATCATTGCTTTTTAACGTTAATAGAAAAAAAGAAACATTTGACGATGTAAATGGTGCTATCTCACAAGTAATGCATTGGTTTACAGTTAATAATTTATTGCTTAACACTAAAAAAACTAATTGTATAAAATTCTCATTACCTAATGTGAGGCAGGTCATCACCAGTATTAATTTGAATGACGAATGCTTAAAAATTGTTGATAGTACAGTATTTCTAGGAATTACTATAGATTCAAAACTCCAGTGGGGACCTCATATTGAAGCTTTGGCAGGTAGACTTAGCTCAGCAGCGTATGCAGTTAGGAAAATAAGGCTCTTAACCGATATTGATACAGCAAGATTGGTTTATTTTAGTTATTTTCATAGTATAATGTCATATGGTCTTCTGTTGTGGGGCTCAGCTGCTGATATTAACACTATATTTGTACTTCAAAAAGAGCCATCCGAGCCATTTATAACCTTAGACCACGTGATTCACTTCGGGAAGTATTTAAAAAAATCGATATTTTAACAGTAGCGTCTCAATACATTTACCATAATCTAGTTTATGTCCACAAAAATCTTCATTTGTTTGAAAAAAATTGTGACGTACATAACTTTAATACTAGGAACAAAAACAAACTTGCTGTCCCAAATCTTAGACTAAGTAAAGTAGGAAAATCATTTGTTGGAAGAGGCATAACATTCTTTAATAAAATACCACAAAATCTTGCCGAATTGCCTTTTCACCAGTTTAAATTAAAGATTAAAAAAACCCTCATGAAAAAAGGTTACTATACAATAGAAGAATATTTATCGGATAAAGATGTGTGTCTTGCAACGTAGTTTCCAGTTACAAAATCTTAGTAATAAATTATTGTAAATCTATGTGTAGGTAAATGACAAAACTGTAACCACTGATATAAAAAGATTAAAAGAGTAACTCGAGTTTCTTGCCGGCTCTTCTCGAAGATCCTACTTATTCCGAACCGGTGGTAGAGTCACAAAAATATGATAATAATAACAATTGACGATTCAAAAGTATCTGTAACAGATTTATTTGAATAAAGATTTTTTTTCTTTCTTTCTTTCTTTCAAATAGTCTGTAAGATTACTACAATAGTAAGCAAGATCGTTTATGTAAATAAGAATGAGAAGGGGACCTAATATTGAGCCCTGAGGAACTCCCATGCGCAGCAGAGCACCCGAGGAACATTGACCATTAACACTAACTTTATGAATTCTACCAGAGAGATATGACTCTAAGAGTTTTAATGCACAGTCCGATACACCGTAATGTCTCAACTTGATTAGTAACGTTGCATGATCGACACAGTCAAAAGCTTTCGATAGGTCACAAAATATCCCAATGGCATCCCGTTTTTTCTCCCATGCAGCAATTATATGTTTGAGGAGTGCAATCCCCGTAATGTTGTATTTTTATTTTTAGTGAATCCGAATTGTTTATCATGTAATATTTTATTTAAATTTAGATGAGAAACTAGTTGATTATAAATTATTTTCTCAAAAATTTTACTAAGTGTAGGTAGGATCGATATTGGTCTAAAATTTGAGGGATCACTTTTATTGCCCGTTTTAAATAATGGAATTAATTTACTGTACTTCATTAAATTTGGAAAAATACCCTCATCTACGCACCTATTGAATATGATAGCTAAGTGGGGTAATATCTAAAATTAATTTAATAATATGTACTGAGATACCCCACAGATCTTCGTTTTTCTTCATATTCAATTCTTTAAACGTTTGAGTAATGGAGTTTGCATTAATACGTTTAAAACTGAATACATTACTGCACTCCCTTACACTAGATCTGGGGGCACGGTAGTGCCCCCGCCAAGTCGAGCGCGAAGCAAACACTGCCGTACCATCCTTTACAGGATCCATTTCGCCGCATTTTCAGGCCCCGATTTGAGAACCTTTGGATAATACCAGAGCGCTGAAATTTTCGTTATCTAGTAAGATATAATAACTTACTTTAAATCCAAAATTTCAAGTCTGTAGGTCATTTAGTTCCAACGTTAAGCGAAAGCAAAGTTTCGCATTTTTGACAGACACTCACTCACTCACTCACTCATGATCATCAAAATAGAACTAGTACTTCCCATTAACTCAGAAAGCTGAAATTCGGTACATAGTTAGGGTTTAATGGCTACATAAAGGGAAAACTATGAAAACTTCGAAAATCGAAGATCTGGAGTACCTGGTGACCCTGCTTAGATAATAAAAGAGCCCAGCCAAACTATAAGAGATTGACATACCGCCTTTAAACAATATATATTTAACATGGTGGGCCGCTTCATCCGATGTCAAAAATCGGGGGGCACGGTAGTGCCCCCGCCAAGTCGAGCGCGCTAGACCAATACAAACAGACATGTTGGTGCACACAAATATTTGTAGGTACTGCCCGGGGATCGAACCCGGAACCCTTGGTGTAGTAGCCGACGTTTCAACCATTACACCCAATGGGTCGTCTAATATTCCTTTCAAGTTTCTACAAAAAGAAGTAAAATCCCACCAAAAACATTCTGTAAAAAATCTAGCCAAGTCTCGATGGAGCTGCTTGATTATCTCTAAAAAGTAATGAAATCAAGACAAAGACGTGCCAAGTCTAAGGTTCCTTACTGCAATTAATTAATTATTATGGTTAATGTTGTGTGACTTGGCCGTTGAACATTCTTAATACGTTAGTGGCTTTATCAAGCCTACAATTGATGGGCTATTGAATCACCGTTTTCCAAGTGGCAAATTTGTACCGTCAATGGGTAGCGGTTCTGGCGACAGATTGGTGCAATGGTGTCATGAAGCACCTAGTTTTGTATCCTTGTGTACTCTTCAACGGCCAAGTCACACAACATCAACCATAATAATTAATTAATTGCAGTAAGGAAAGGTTAGAATTATTAACTTTAATACTTTTAGTAGGGAACGTTTTATCAAATGTATTTTTAACAGTATTAAAAATCTGTTCATATAAAATATTTGCATCTTGCTTCCCTAGTTTTAATTGCGATATTTTTTCATCGATAGTGTTTTTGAATCTATTAATCCGGTTGCTATTTATTGGCCTATGAACTATGTTTAGATTTTGTGACACATGATGATGCTTGAACTGTGCTAATAGTCCACAGTGATCAGATTGTAGGCAATTTACTAGAGATTTCCCTAATATATTATTTTCACAAAATATGTTGTCCAAACAGGTAGCTGTAGCAGGAGTGACCCTTGTAGGTTCTGCAAATAGGTTTATTAAATTAAATGATTTAAATCGACCGGCGACCGTACCACGGCGGCGGTGACATTGTTGCAAATAATATTTAAAATAAAAGCGAAAACTATGTTTGTCTTTGTTTAGCGCATACCATATTGAAGCGAACGAAACGACCCACTAGTCTAACGCAAACACATGTTCATATTCGACGATTTTCGTCACTAAAATTCAGTTCAAACTTCACTGTTGTTCAAAACGAATGCTTCTCCAGTTCGGATACTTCGTGGGGTGAATTTTGTGTGTTTCAGTGTGATTTCAGCAATAAAGACTTTTGGTGAGTACCTTATGTTGTTTTAATAACAAAGTAATCATGTTTCCTTTATATTTGTACTACAGACAATCTTATTTTTAAAGTTTTAGTTAACTCCATGAACCTACACCAACAAACTTGCTGTAAAACCATTATTAGTAAATAACGAACAATATTTGTATTTAGATTTGATTTTTCTTATAGAAAATATCTTAAACTAGTTTTCTATGATAAAAGAAGTAATATTCCGTACTGTAAATAAATATGTAGCATCAAATAGTAAGACGATGTTTTGTTCAACCGTCATA
The DNA here is from genome assembly GCA_019425675.1 of Leucinodes orbonalis. Taxonomy (NCBI): domain Eukaryota; kingdom Metazoa; phylum Arthropoda; class Insecta; order Lepidoptera; family Crambidae; genus Leucinodes; species Leucinodes orbonalis. The sequence goes on along the minus strand of PQWD01009677.1, from coordinate 30,706 downwards.
CGGTTGCGGGACGCCCCGATGTTTGGCTGCAAAATGGCGGCTAAATATTAATTTCCATAAAAACATAGGAGGCATGGAGTCGCATTATAATATTTTTAGTACTTGCTTAGATAAATTTAGTATATCGTTATACTGTAATTACCTACTGCACGGACAAGAATTTCTACACGCCATGGCTATGGGAAGTTTGGGCATATATGAGTTGTTACGCTATTTTTTTAAATTTATATGGTTTTATTAAAAATACAATAATCTTTGTAAAGGCAGTATTCCTAAAAAAAATTTTATTTGTTTTCCGATAAGGAATTTCGTGTTCATAAATATGTCGTAAGTTTTCCACTCGTTTGATATTACAACAAGTAACATGAAACTCAGTTTCTATTTAAAATTTAATAAATATATATTTTCCAAATCCTCATTTTAGCAATTCAGAATAAGGGTTTGTAGACACTACAAAAGTAAGTAATGACTATTACCGCACCGGTTCATGGTATACATACCATTTGGCTTATGGTGGATTGATTTATGATTTCGCTTTGTGTATGTTTTCAAGTTTAATGCACATAAAATACAACTGCACTGTATTATACTCGTATTAAACTAATGTATCAATTATCCGATACACTTGTGCATGGATGTGATATTTTAATTTCTAAATTTCCAATCGCTGCTCATAACTATAACCGAATCGTAAAACTGGTAATATTAAAAACTTACTGGTTAAATTTCAAAAGCATGTGTTAGCATGTGTTCATGTAGGTATGATTTGAAAAAGATACTGAGGAATGTTTAATTTTTATAGGACTAATAAAGACTGCAGAGGCCGAGGTGGCAGAGCAAGTCGTGGCTCTATTCGTGGACGTCCTGGGGGACGACGAAGCGATGAAAATCGTGTAGTCATATTAGGTAATAAGTTTTTTTTATTGTTATGGTATATTCATTTATTTACAGTAAGTGGTTACGCGGTCTTTTTTACAACTATTCAAAAAATAATAAGATATCTTGTTTCAGAGGATGTTCTACTACAAGGTAGAAGAGTAGAGGAGGAAAATGGTAAGTATTTTAGAAATTTCAAAAGCAAATTACATACTTTAAATATTATTACATTATTATTTTTGTTATTTTAGTTGCAGCAGATATCCAAGTAGCGCCAGTGAATATACCACTGGCTCCTGCAGCGGATGCAGTTTTGGCACCAGCTGCAAATATTGAAATTGGTAAGTTGGTGTAAAATTTAATTTTAAGTTTTACTTTTATGAATATTTATATAAATATATACTTATTTGTTATAGATCAAGATAATATACCTTCTGACGAAGAACTAGAAAGAATAGGTACGCCGGACACTGCAAATGCAGATACTGTGCCAAATTCGCCGTCGTCATTGGACAGTAGCCCTAGACGTCTAACGACATTTACAAATTTGATGTTAATGGCCCAAACCCGGAAAAAAAAAAGGAAACTGTCATTTTCGGGGAATAGTTCAGATAATAATTAATTATTCAGATCAAAAATCATTATCTGAACTATCATATTTTTAAATATTTTTTATAGAATAAAGATGGTGATATATATTTATGCAATGTTTTATTTTTAACATAGCGCCATTGATCAGGAGAGTTGGGCAACGTCCAAGCCGTGTACGTACGAGGGGTGGACGAAATCCTAGACGCGTGCGTACACGGGGTGGGCAAACACGGGATGGCAGAGTTGATGCTGTAGCATCTGCACAAACGTAATATTTACCATTTGATAGTATTTTTTTCGTTGACATATTCGCTTAAACAAAATATAACCCGAGTTTATTTTAGGTTTTATAAAAGCATTTTGCCAACAAAAAAAAGACCTGCGGAAGAGTTGGACCCTAGACTGGTGTTCGGCGAAAGACTGGAGGTCCCAATGCTAACAAAAAAGCCACATCTTTGGTGTCCTGCTCCTGTGTATTTTTTCTCTCTTGGTAACTAATCACAGCTAGAACCAATTTCTATTAATTATTTTTATATTCAGGTCGCCTCGTACTAACACCAGTATTGCCGAGACCGCATCAACGGATCCCTGGACTGCGAGGATACAGTAAGTATTATATTGTTCCGACTATAAGACTTACAAACATAGTTACATGATGCGTCAGTGCTTAAGTTTGCTCAGCGTTAAGTCTATATAGTCGTTGGTTCGAATCCCGCGGGGAAACCTCGTAGTGCGCTTTTTCCAGGTTTGGTTGGAACATTACCTGGTTGTAAAAAAGGGAGGTGGTGTCGTGCTTCCGAGGGCACATATGTAGTAGGTAACATCCACCAATCCACATTGGGCCCACATTGTATCTCGGTGTTTTTTCCGCACAGCTATTACTGCACAGGGAAGGCCTATGCTCTGCAGTGGGACATTATAGGGCGATGCTGATACATACTTACATCATTTGAGACCTTATCGTAAAGTTGTAAATGCTAGCAAAATTCATCAGTATCAGCTACTTAAACGTCCCCACCGAGGGGCACGAGCCTACCATTGGGTGATAAGGCCTTAGTCGTCCACGCGGGCCCCGTGTGGGTTGGACAACTTCACGCATAACCTTTGAATCCCTTCGCAGGCGTGCGCAGGTTTCCTCACGATGTTTTCCTTCACCGTAAGAGAATCGGATAACGTAAATATATTTTCGGAAAATCGAAAATACGTTCGTGGCGGGATTTGAACCTCAGCCCTCCTGGTAGGAGGGCTACAGTCCACACTATTGAGCCACCGACGCAAAATTAATCAATTTTATTTCTTGGTTCTTTATAGATCTACAAGTATAAGGGCCGATTTGGAAACTATGGTTCCCTCACCTGCAGCGTGAGTAATTCTACTGCGATATTTAACCATAAATAAAATAATCATGTTTTATATATATTTTTTATATTTTTATATAACCATTTAATAAAGTAACATCTTTTTAGATTCATTGAATGCGGTGGAAGCAACACCAGCACTCCGCGCACGAAAAGAACAAAGCGCATTTTAACGGACGCTGATATTGATCAAATTTTGAATTATGGTAACTATTACATTTGTATATTTACGACCCCTCCAATTTTAGAACTCCTTGCAAAAGTTTTATTAACCTTATCTGTTATAATTATTTACAGGTAGCGAAGAAGATAGTGATTCCGGAGACGAATTATTCCCTACTTTCGTACCAAGGACCAAACGATTTCTTTTGAATGACCACTTAAATGAAGTTCTGACACCTACACTTTCTCCTCCTCCTTCTCTTGCTCTTACTTCAAATTCATTTCCGGAATTGTCGACCATTCGGAGGAAGCTATTCCATACAGCATGCCGGTTGGACCTGAGCAATGCCTCTTTGATTGGAAAACCTTTCCAGAAATACCGATCTCACCACGTGATAGGCGGGAAAAGTTTAACCAAGCACACGGTCCTATTCTGCACTCACTGGGACCGTTTGTTCCAAGCCCAGAAGAAATATTTATAGATACATGGGATATCAATATTATGAATCACATCGTCCAAGAGACAAACCGGTACGCAGAGCATGAAATAAATAAAAATCAAGCCGTTCGCGGACCTTCTTCCAGGGTGCATCGCTGGACTCCGACTGACGTAAACGAAATTTACGTTTATTTTGGGTTGCTTCTGGCTATGGGGCTCTGTATAAAAACTAATTTTAAAGATTACTGGCATTGCGATGGATCCATATGTGACACAACAAAATTTTCAAAATATATCACGTACAATCGTTTTATCTTTTTAAATAAATTTCTTCATTTTGCCAATAATGAAGCCAATATTTTGCATTTAGATCCGTTGGATGCTAAAATTTACAAAATTAAACCGATTGCTGACCACCTTTAACGAATAGTATTCCTGATTCTTTACGACTAGACCATGATGTAGGGCACGACGGTCAAACTATCTCTGATATGTTTAATAGGTTTTTTGAGTCTGTGTTTGTTCAAGATTCAAATTCTAATGTATTGTCACTTCAAAATTGTAATATAACAAGTAATACAATTATTCATAGAATCGTCATAACTCAGGCAATTGTAGACAGGTATCTTTCAAATGTTAATGTTTCAAAAGGATGTGGCCCTGATGGAATTCACCCTTTATTTTTAAGAGAGTGCAGTAAGCAATTGTCCTATCCTATCACTTTTATTTTTCAGTTATCATTGAGTCTTGGAATCATGCCTGATCTCTGGAAGAGATCTTTTATAGTACCCATTTATAAAAATGGAGATAGGCATGATATCAGAAATTATCGTGGGATCTCAAAATTATCTATTTTGCCTAAACTGTTAGAGAAAATTGTGTATGATTATTTGTATCCCGTAATTAGCCCTTTGCTGACAATTAATCAACACGGTTTCGTAGCTAAACACTCTACTGAAACTAATTTGTGTGAGTTCCTTGATACAGTGTATGAGTCTATGGAGGGGGGGATTTCAGGTGGATGCCGTGTATACCGACTACTCAAAAGCATTTGATAAAATTTCGCATTCTTTGTTAATTAGTAAACTTCAGGCGGTCGGTATACATGGAGATCTACTCCGTTGGTTGACGTCCTACCTGCGTAATGCTGAGGCTACAGTAGGGCTTAACGTCCAACGCCATTCAAACACCCATCAACGTCATAGCAACCACAATAAATTTAACGTGCGAAAGTGGGTGGCCACACTTGAAATCATAGCGTTTATAGTCGTTGACAGTCACATTGACAGTCGTTGATACCCATTTAAATACTGGGCTCGAGATTTGGCTAGAAAAACTGCAATATGGACGTAGACAGAGCTATGTATTTCATGAGTGTGAATTTATATTATCTACATTTATTAAATCATTACCGAATGAATATAAAGAAAAAATCGCCAAAAAAAAAGAAGATGGTGGATGAACAAATGCACAGGAATCGTACACTGTAAGTCTTTTTGAATGTCCAGTATAAACTATTATATTTGTCAGTTCACTGCAAACGTACTTTGGACACAACTTTGCATATATTTGTCTAATTCTTCTACACCAGGAATTCCTTACCTACAACTACTGCAACATCTAATGAGTTTTTTCCACTGTGTAATTATCTTTCATTCATGCCGTAGATCAAAGTAAATCTTGGAGGATCATCGAATATTTATTCGACTTTTTTGTTTTTCAGGAAAACTATGGAGGACATATTCAATGATCTTCTAGCTGAACCAAGCAACCAGTTCAAGGGATTTGTTCGCATGTCACCAACTGATTTTGAATTTATTTTAAGCAAAGTTGGGCCTTTTATAGAAAAACAAAAGACTAAATTCCGCCTAACTATACCAGCTAAAGTTCGACTGGCAGTAACTTTAAGATATTTAGCTACTGGAGATAGCTACAGAAGTTTACATTATTTGTTCAAAATGTCTCACCAAGTGATTTCCAATATTGTAAGGGAATGTTGTGCTGCTCTCATAACTGTGTTAAAGGACATGAACATGATCAAATTACCTGAAAATGAAAATGAATGGTTACAAAAGGAATCTAAATTTAGAGATATATTTCCCATTGCTTGGGAGCAATCGATGGTAAACATGTTGTCATGGTGTCACCGATTTACAGTGGGTCTGAATATATTAATTATAAGCATTCATTTAGTATTGTGTTGATGGCCTTAGTGGATCGCAATTTTTGTTTTATGTTTTGTGATGTAGGCAACAAGGGCAGAATCAGTGATGGTGGTGTATTCAGAGATTGTGCTTTATTTGAAAAACTTCAGAGAAATTCATTTCATCTACCACAACCTGAACCACTCTCTGATGGTGATATAAATGTTCCTTATGTTTTTGTCGCTGACAATGCATTCCATTGCACCCGAACATTATGAAACCTTTTCCAGGAGTCCACCCAGAAGAAAGTATGCAACGAAATTTTAATCGCAAACTTTCTTCTGCACGCATTGTTGTGGAAAACGCATTTGGTGTTATGTCAGCACGGTTTCGAGTACTAAGGAAACCTATTACTCTTCAATCAAACGAAGCTGCAAGAGTTGTAATGACTTGTGCTTTATTGCATAACTTTTTAAGACAGAGTTCTAATTCTCGGTTAATTTACACACCGTCTGGCTACACTGACACAATTGTTGACGGAGTAATAGTCAATCCTGGATCTTGGAGAACAGATATGAGAAGAAGATGAAACTGCTTTAAGATCAATGAGAAGTATCGCACGACGTCCAGGTTTGGCAACAATTCAGATCAGGAATAAATTTGCAGAACATTTCTGGACAATAAATAATTTGTAAGGTGTAAGGCACTAGGCCCTAGGCGGAGAGCCAAGAAAACAAGAAGCCTTTGCATTTACAAATAAATGATTATTTTTTTTATTATAGATTACTTTGAAAAATAAAACAATTGGGTACTTGACACCACTAATCGTTGACGCACTTTTTATTAACTGTCAAAAAGGAACGTTTCCATATATTTTGTATGAGATTATGGAAACGTGACGTCATTGCTTACTAACATCAATTGACCTAATATTTATTGGTTTCAGTATATTTAAAAATACAATATTGCAAATAAACAAAAGTGATCAATGAAACGACATGTAAAATAAAGTGCACTTTTATGAAAATAGGGTTTGGTATTTTATTGCGAATAATGGAGAATACCGAATTGACATATCAAGTGTCACCGTTTCTACGCATTCATTCACGCGAAAATCTCTTTGATGTACCTACCGACAGTCGAGTTATCGCCAAACGGCAAAATGTGAAGACGTTGAAAATAATCGCGTGTATGTGGTGGCCACACCTAGGGTTGCCAACCGTACTCTAAAATAGAGTATTGTCCTCTATATCATGTGGTCGTACTCTATAATCTATAACACTAATAAAGTACGCTAAAATACTCTCTTTTTTTACAAAATGTTTAGTGCACGTCCGTAATAATACGCAAAAACCTTAATCAGAATTAAAAAGTCCGCTATTTACAAAAATGGTTTGATTTTAGTAATGATAACTGGCTGTATTCACTAAATACAATATCTTGAAAGACTACTGTTGAATTTAATCATTTAGAACAAATTATAGAAGGAAAACTTAATTTAAAAAGACTAAACATAGACATGGATACCTATATTCAGAAGTATCAATTTTAAAATTGCTCGAAGCCGAATTGTTTAATAACGCAGACTTTATACAAAAATGCACCGCTGAAGAATGGCAATATATTTTTAAAAAATGTCCTCAAGAATTTGATTGTTTAAAAAAAAATATTAGCTAAATACTCTCTGTTCCCACCACTTCAGCATTTACAGAAAGAGTCTTTTCGGTCATGAATGTAAAGTGGCGAGAAGAGAGAAACAGAGCTTCATTGAATTTAATCAAAAATGAGCTCTTGATATATATAAATTTAGAGTTAGAATGTTTTGACTCATTCAATACCTTTAAAAATAATGAAAATTTGTTATGTGCCGCAAGAAGTACTAAAAAATACCTTTTTAAAAGATAAAAATAAACGATACTCTTTTTTATAAGTGCATACTCTTTTTTTACCTTCTTTAAAATCAGATATACTTTATTTCTGCTAAAAAAAGTTGGCAACCCTAGCCACACCTGAAGTGAACGCTTCAATTAATGTCATTTCCCGTTGGTCTGGCCCCAGCATAATAGAACACAGGCTGTTACTGTTAAGGGTTTTACTTCCAGTTATATCCCAATACCATCTGGCGTCCCACAGGGATCACACCTGGGTCCGTTACTCTTTAATATCTTTATCAATGACGTTGTAACATGTTTTCAGTACTCTAAAATATTGCTATATGAAGATGATACAAAGATATTTACAACTATCAAATCCGTTAGTGATTGTGAAATGTTGCAAAATGACTTAGATAAGCTAAGTGAGTACTGTATAAATAATAGACTATACTTAAATGTTGATAAATGTCATTCCATTATTTTTACAAGGAAAAAACACTCAATAGATTTTAGCTACACTTTATTCGGCAAGGTATTAAATAAAGTAAATGTTGTTCGGGACCTTGGTGTGCATCTTGATAGTGGTTTGTATTTTGACCAACATATTAACAAGATCACTGCTAAGGCTTACAAGTTGCTTGGGTCCATATTCAGACAAAGCGTAGATTTCAAAAATGTGGAAACGCTTATTTTACTATACAATGCTTACGTTCGCTCTCAGCTTGAATATGCTTCAACTGTTTGGAATCCAATGTATGCTAAATATGTTGATCCACTTGAGAACATACAAAATAAATTCCTGAAAAGACTTAAATTTAGAGATAAAAATTTTGATATGGATAAAATTGGTTCGTTAGTTGCTCGAAGAAATCACAGAGATCAGGTTCTTTTATTTAAAATCATCAATAACCATGTCTATTCTCCTTGCCTCTTAAGTAAAATACTTTTCAAATGTTCCCGACGTAATGCGCGCCACAAAAATACTTTTGTCACACCTATTTGTAAATGTAACTATAGAATGAATAGCTTTGTCATAAGAGCATGTAATGCATTCAATGCCAATTACAATCATTGTAATTGGCATTGTAATTGGCATTGAATGCATATAGACATCTTTCATGAAAATGTGAAGCGGTTTCGTTATCTTTTACGAAATCATAAGCTTGTATAAGTGTAGTAATTTCTTTTCTCTTTCTTCTTAGTAAAATGTTAAAAATATGTTTTCTTTATATCCTATTTCTAATATCGAACATATTATTATGATCGAAGTTAATAAATGTATGTATGTTCATGCTTTGTATTTTTGTGTCTAACTTAGCAGTGGAAATTTTTAAGGGCTTATGTATTATGTCATGTACACTAAACACATGTATTATATTAAGCTGTTAATTTCCTTAATAAAGATAAATAAATAAATAAATTTAGTTATGATATTAATTCTCATTATTGCGAAGTGAAGGTGTGTACTAGGGTTGCCACCTTTTTTTAGGATGAAAAAAGTATTTTTTCATTTTGTTAGGTCAAAAATAAAGTACACAGCATAAAAAAGAGTACTTATTTATTTATTCTTAAAAACATATTTTTAGTTGCTTTTTGCAACTTTTAGCAAATATTTATCTTTTTGAAAGACACTTAACACATCTTTGCACTCATGGTTCTAATTTAAATATATAATTAACTCATTATTATTTAATCATTTATGCACACAGTTATACAATAAAAAACAGGTACATGGAAAAAAATTGCACAAAGGCACTGCTTATTTCATTATGAAATTTCTTCCAACAGGCCAAAAAACAAGGAAATCGAAAAATCATTTTTAATTAAGTTTAGGGAAGCTCGATTTCTTTCATCTCTCCACTTTACATTCATAAGAGAGAAGACCCTCTCAGTGAAGGCTGACGTAGCCGGCACGGACAAAATATATAAGATGAATTTGAAAATATTTGGAAAATCTTCACTTTTATTGAATACTAGCTTTTGCCCGCGGCTTCGCCCGCGTTAAATTCAGGATAACATGCCTCACTTTCCTGGTAACGAAAACAGAATAATTTTAACACTGCAACATTGCTTCTTCTTCTTCTTATACGCTTCGCATACCAATTTTTGCTTTTCACCTTAAAAACTGGGAAAAGTCAAATATAAATGACCCCTTATTTAAGGATTCAAGGGCCGATTTACAAAAGCTTAAATATGCAAGATTTATTATTCGTAATATTTTGGGGTGATATATATGTATCAATATTTATATGACTATACAAAGTATTCGCCCCCAGCCCCCCAACTTAAAAGGTGTAGTAGTCCATTTCTGGAAAAAAAAATTTTCAAATTAGGCTTACAAAAAGCACTTATGAACGTCAAGAAATATACAAAAATATAATAAAAAACTATTTAAATACTAAACTAAAAATATGAGTTTTGATGCTTTGAAAAAAAGCGCTTCAGTGGTTTGGCCTGTTGAGAAAGAAGCACTCAAGAAAACTCAACTGTGTTGCCTTTTTTAAAAACAATTCCTTTATGTAACAATATATCATAAACACTGAAATAGCTGAGTAGTTTAAGACCACGGATTTTTATCACATAAATATTCGTCAATAGTGTACTTAGGAATCCCCTCCTCCTAACTCTAAAGGTTTGCATTTTTGTATCATATATATGTGTATATATATATATATATATATATATATATATATATATATATATATATATATATATATATATATATACTGAAAAAAGTCCGGTATAATATTCCCCCTTCCCATCTCTTTTCAGGCTTTTGGGGCCGATTTCCGAAAAAAAGAAAAGAAGAAAGCCTTAAATCTATTCTAGGTTACCTTCTATGAACATACCAAGATTCAATAAAATCTATCTAAAAACTACGAAAATTCGGATATGGTACTTCCTACCCTATTTGAAGGGTTGGGGGGTGGATTTTTAAAAAAAGGTAATGCCATATTTTTTCGTTTATGAAAAATAGTCCGCATACCAAATTTCAGCGTCGTACTACAAAAATTGCGGAATGTTCTATACAAACTTCCAACCCCCATTTTAGGGAAGTGGGCGGTAAAAACGGGACAAAAAGTAGCCTAAAACCTATTCTAGGTTACCTTCTATCAACATACCAAGTTTTAATAAAATCTACCTTAAAACTGCGAAAAATCGGATATAATACTTCCTCCCCTATTTGAAGGGTTGGGAGGTGGATTATTGAAAAAAAGTTATGCCAAATTTTTTCGTTCCTTACAAATAGTCCGCATACCAAATTTCAGCGTTCCATACAAACTTCCAACCCCCATTTTAGGGAAGAGGGGGGTTAAAACGGGATAAAAAGTAACCTTAAACTATTCTAGGTTACCATCTATCAACATACCAAGTTTCAATTAAATCCGTTCAGCCGTTTAGGCGTGAAAGCGTAACAAACAGACAGAACGACAGAAAGACAGAGATACTTTCACATTTATAATATTAGTATGGATGTATTGCCACTTCTGAGCCGTTGATAAATCTGCAATGCAATAGGCGCCTTTAAATTGAAGCAACTTAGGGAAAACAAAAGATTTTCATTTGAAAAATGAAACCATTTCTCCAAATAGCATAAAGCTTTGTCAATTAATAATTTAATTTTTTTATAAATCTTATCTTTTAATTCAAGTGAAGATTCTTCAACCTGCTTTAGCAGATTTTTTGTTTCCTATCCAAAGAAGCAATCTTCCATGCTTTTTGTTAATTCTTTTTTGAGCATACTCATTATGTTGTTAACATCCAATATTGTTATACTGTTGCCTTCTAGGCATTTGACAGTTTTGTTAAATAATTTTAATATATGACTGCAGAAATGTAAATAAATTTCAATCAAATCACTATTCAATAAAAGTAAATTTTGCAAAATCATAGGGCAATCTTCTCCTAAACTCAAAAAGTAATCTCTTATTGGTTTCCAGTTCAGAAGTATAGTGTCTATGCAAGGTAAAAGACTTAACCATCGGGTTCCTACATGGTGTTTCAGCTCATGGAAATCTCCATCCACTTTTTCAAAAAAATATTTTAGATTTTCTCTTCTGACAGCTGAATGTGAAAAGTGACTATAAACTTTCAGAATTACATTTTCAATATCATATGATAAAACTCATTGAGTGTCTCATGCAGTTATGTACTATGTGTGCATGGCAATTTCCTTTTATCAAATCAGGAATCAACTCTTTCATGTTAGTAAACAAAGAATAGTGTGCACCAAAATTTGAATTGGTGTTGTCTGCACTTAGCCCTGATATCTTATTAAAGGATAATTGATGATGCAATGCAATTGACTCCTGTATAGCTTGAAACATACCATCAGCAGATTAATTGCTATTTTCATAAAAATCTATTATTTGTTTTCAATGCCATTTTTGGCTGTAAAATATTGTATCACTAATGGAAACAGTTTTATTTTTTTTTTTTTGTTAGAAGCATTTGTTTGTAAGTAGTAATACAAATTATCTGTATTGATAACATCTATCACATTTTGTAAAGAATATGGACCCAGCACCTCTGTAATTAGTGCTTCCATTTTTGTTTTAGCTAGACGAATTGCAGTTGCTGTAGAAGAATCGGCATAAATAATTTTATTCAATTTTACAGTACAATCCATGCTATTGTAGGATAAATTATGTTTTACTGTGTGATATGTTAGGGCTAACTCAGATGCAACAATATTTTCTTTATCACTGTATTGAGAAGATGTGGAAGCAGAAGAAGTGTCAAGAAATTTATCAAGTACTCCAGATGTTCTCCTCATTTCTACTTTTGAATTGTGTTGTTTATTTTGCAGGTGTTGTTTAATCTGAAAATAATAAGAATAAACCCGTCACCTTACCCATCACCTCACCTCCAGTCACCATCAAATAATAATGTTTTCAAAGTTATTGGGAAAATTTCCGCATTATTATTTTATTCAATAAGCACACACACATTCACACACATAAAACATACAGAAAAAAATCTTACTTGTCCTATTCCTGCTGAGGCAACAGTAAATATAACTCCACATAATTTGCATTTTCCATTATATTCATTTCGTGGATCATTAATTACCATCGCCATGTTGATTTCCCACTGATTTATACTTCTGCAATCGTTTATTTTTCTGTTTTGCCGGATCATGTTTTTTACTCATTTTTTCGGGTAATAGTGATGTGAATATACTTCACTATTTGGTCTTTTCACTACGGATTACGTTTTCAGGTGTATTGGAATATTCTTATCCATAATGTAATTAATGTACTACACTATTAACACTACAGCATTAAAAGTATAAAACTTTAAATAAAATAGACGTTCTGCAAAAAACAAAAATTGTGACTATGAATGATTTGATTTACATTGACAATCATTGACATTTGAGGTTAGGTAGTTAGTTGCGTTCAGAAATTGTAAGAACGCGGCATCGATTCAGCACCTACATAAAGATAGATTTCGTTCAAAAAAATAATCGAATAAAACTTTTCAAACTCTAGAAGAAATCAAATCAAGCGAAATGAAGTATTTCTTGTACTTATTGTTCCATAAAGTATGAGTACAATGATCTAAAATAACGTAAAATACTTTATATTAAAGTACGGGTGGCAAGCCTACTTGTGACTATAAAACAATACGCAATACAAACAATAGACGTGTAGCTGTTATTCATAAATAGGGATTTCCCGTTCATAAAATATAAAGAAGATCTGCCATTATGTCATTGCGTTTTATTACGTAGTGGTTTGTCATTGCGTTTTATTCGTAGTGGTTATCAAAATGTTTGCTTATTAGTGTATTAGGTGCGCTGAATGCGAAAACAGTAGAAAATAAGAATGAAACAGAAAACATGGTCATCAAAGTGAAAACAGCAAATCTACTGTTAAAACAGTAGGGTTGGTAACACTGATTACGACACTAAAGAGCAAAACAAAGTGATCGCCATTACAAAAAATTTTGTAGGTTAGACTTACAAGGAATTTACGAGATCGCCAAGATGCTCAATTTTACAACTGGCAAAGTTTTCAACTCTATTCATTTATGATGTTCCATTAAAATTGATTGATATTCGATTTTACGTCACAAGTACTTTTGTCAGACCTAGATTAGGTAGCACACTAAGTTTGACAAAGCTATTTACTACCTGCTATCTTGATTATTCCCGGGGCGCGTAAAAAGTAATGAAAAAAAAAACATACTATTCACGATAAATTTGCTTGCGCACTTAGAATTAACACATTACTGACCTAGAAAATTATGTTAATTCAAGTTTTCTTACCGATTCTCTAATTGCATGTTCATCAGTGTTCAACGCTATCAAAATTCTGACACATTAAAATTCTATTGACTTGACTATTACAACATAATACTCATACCGCCACACAAGCACTTATCTGAAAGAAAAAAAGAGGCTTAATAAACGGAGTCGGATCTATTGCACGTGGTCTATTTGGAGTGTTAGATCAACAATTTGCGGCCAACTACAAAAAAGACATTGACGCCATACAAAACAATGAAAATTACTTACTCGAGTTAATAAAAAATCAGACTTCGATTGTGGAACTTGAAAACAACGTATTAAGACAAACTGAAGACAACATAAACAGACACTTCACAATGATGGAAGCATACATGAACCAAACTGATATAAACTTGACCAAGATTGAGTCAGTCATGGAAGCCATGATGGCTACTAGTTACTTCAACTCAGCATCACTCACACACATACCTTCTTATAAAAAACATGAAAGAAATGCAAGACATCCTATTTGACTCTTTGATCGACGTTTATAAAGGTCACTTAAACGTCCATTTACTTACACCAGTAACCTTACTTAAACAGTTAAATTACATTTCTGGAAAGTTACCAAAATCGGTGACTCTATCAGTACAAAACACAAGAGAGGACTTAAAGAACATTTATAAACTACTCTTCGCATTGGCTCGAGTAACTTCAAACTACTTTTTATTTGAAGTTCACATTCCACTTACATCAGTTGAATATTTTTTTCTGTATAAAGCGATCCCACTTCCAGTGATAACTGCGAACATAACTACAATGTTTCAAATACAATTACAGTACATTGCTGTAAACTTTGAAAAGAGCACCTACGTTTTCGCAACTAAAGATGACCTGAAACGTTGCTCCCAACTAGAACCGACTGTCTTCATTTGTTACAAAATATGCAAGTGTTTAATCTTCACAAAAACAAGGCTCGCTGAGGCAAAAACTATTGAGTCACCGTTCGAGTACACCGTGTGACGTCAAGGTGATTACGTGCCGTGACGTGTGGATCGCATTACACGCGCCGAACACTTGGTTAGCGATTTGCTGCGGAGTTTGCACTTTCCGCACAGTATGCAAAAGCGACGTCACATCGCATACTATGACAACGTCCAGCAAAATAACGTTAGTGCAAGGGTGTGTCTTACAAGCAACAGACTTTACTATTTATTCACACAATGAGTACAATACGAAGACGGAAATGGACGATTCTATCTTCAATCTTCCGAACTTGAACTCGACCGTGAACTACATAGTTAACATAAGTCAAAACCGCCTCTCAATCACTACTTCAGACAATTCATCGTCGCGTACTACGTACACATCTATGACCTCCTCGCGCTGTAAATACGTCACAGACATTTGCACCGTGCCTATGCAATTTATGCGATCATCCGTGTAAGAACATAATTTCTTTTTACTAACCCACAATGGGAGAGGGGGGTAAGACGGGGTGGCGGGCAAGATTGGGTAACCGTCTTATATCGGAAACCATTTGACCAACCAGGATCATTTCTGCGCGTGACGCAGGGCGGCCATAATAGGTTCTAGTCGACAGTGACAGAGCGACGATGCCACTGTTTTTGTTTGTTAAGTAGGAAAAATTGTAAATTGGCGATTTTCTTAGCGTTTTTTCACTTCGGTTGCACCGTGATTGTTCTTTGTGCGTGCAAGATGGGGTATACCCCATCTTGCCCGCACTAAAATAGTTTTAATGTTTATTTTGCTATATCAGTAAAATACTAATGATTTGTAATATAGGTATCTACTATTGGTGTTTTTTTCTCGTTGCAGAATGGTGAAAAATTATAAAAGAACAACAAATAGAGAAGATTGGTCAGAAGAGGTCATGAAAAATGCGGTGGACTCTGTGGTACAAGGCAAAATGGGTTACTATGTAGCAGCAAAGACTTTTGGTGTCCCTGGAACCACTTTGGAAAGAAAAGTGAAGTTGCTTCGTGAAAGCTCTAAGGAAAATGCTTCAGCTACAATGAAAATAAAGGTTCAGTTAGGCCCTGAAAATACAGTTTTTTCTTATGATGAAGAGAAAGAGTTATGCAATTACATATTAGATATGGGAACAGGCTTTACGGGTTAACTACTAAAGATCTTAGAGGCTTAGTCTACAGACTAGCAATTAAAAATAATAAACCACACCCTTTTAATGATTTAAAAACAAAAGCTGGTAAAGACTGGGTACAAAGCTTTTTAAAGAGGAATCCAGAATTGTCTATAAGACAACCTGAAAGCACCTCAGCTGCGCGTGCTGCCGGATTCAACAAACAGGCGGTTGATAACTTTTTCACTTTCTTAGGAAATGTTTATGATGAACATCAATTGACACCTGACAGAATCTTTAATTGCAACGAAACAGGGATTTCCGTTGTGCCCAAGACAAAGTCAAAAATAATTGCTAAAAAAGGTCGAAAGCAAGTTGGGGCCATAACTTCTGTAGAAAAGTCATAGTCATCCATAGAGAATATCTAAAATGTTATCTGTGAACTTATTACATGTGATGCCATCTGAGATGGCTTGGTAGTGTATTTTTTAAAAAATAAAAAGTTTGTTCTTTTTCCACACTACAAACGAGTTGTTTAATTATAGGTTAGGGGCCCAGAGTATTGGTAATTTTTTTTTTAACAAGAATTTTCGTGTAGTACGAGTGTTAAAAAGATTTTTATCACGCTTTCACCGTGTAGAGATGGATGATAAATAACGTCACAGTGAAAAAATCACTGTGATCCGCTAACAAAAGTGATCACCGTGATCTGTCACCGAGGAACAACGTTCCTAAATAACGTTGGTCGTTCCGTGCGGAACGCCGATCACAGTAGTCACGTTGTGACGTCGTCTAGCCGAGTCGCGCCTAGCCCGCGCGGAGCGCCGATCACAGTAGTCACGTCAGTCACGTTGTGACCACGTCTAGCCGGCTCGCACGGAGCGTTGATCGCAGTTGTCACTACAATCGTTCCGTGAGTCATCATGCCTGGCTCGGTCGGCCATCTTTGTCGGCTGCACTCACACGACAACAGTAGATAATGCGATAGAAAAAGACAGCATAATAACATTCCACAGAGCTAAGTTCAATTTAAAACGGCGGATTATATATTTAATGCGTCATGATATATTCACGTAGAAGATAAATTATTTTAAATACATTTTTAAACTATTGAAATTACAATCGTACCCAAGTGTTATCACTTATCATGCAAGTAGTTGATTTAAAAAATGTAATTATAATGTTACTTTTAAATCATTGTAAATAGATGGTTCAAAACACGCCACATTATCTATTTTTATAAAATAAAACCAGCTTTCCCTGTCCACTAAATGGTATGAGAAAACAGCTTACGATAGTAAAAAACTTGCATCAATTGACATCTATTTAATATTTTAATAATTTTAAAATTAAATGCGGCAGACATAAGCCTGTAAAAGTATGAACGAATTAACTTATGCTCTGTTTCTTGCATAGTACCAAAAAGCAAACAATTGCTAATGACGACCTTTTGAATCGTGTATCGGGATCAGAGTGACAACGGTGACAATAACTTTCATACTGAAAGGAACGGAATTTGTAACCTAGGAAACTTATTGTGCCGAGAGTGACCGCTGTGACTGGCGTGACAAATTAACGATTATTATTTGACGTTACTTTTGAGTCACTGTCACGACTGTCACGGTGACTGAGAAGTAACGATTTTGCACATGTCTATCACCGTGTAGTGAAGATTGATTGGACATTCGTGAAATAAAGGTATTTTATTTCGAATTACGATGGCGGCAAACTACTTGGTAAATGTACCTAAGTTACGCGGACGAGAAAACTACAGCGAATGGTGTTTCGCGGCAGAGAATTTCCTAATCCTTGAAGGCATGAAACATTGTGTGAAGCCGAAAGAAGGAATGAAAGTGGGAGCTGCAGATGACGAGAAAACGCGAGCAAAATTAATCATGACAATCGACCCATCCTTGTACGTACATGTTAAAAGTGTAAGAACAGCGAAAGAACTCTGGGAAAAACTACAACAGTTATTCGATGACAAAGGTTTTTCAAGAAAGATTAATCTGTTACGTACTCTAATTTCGATAAGACTGGAAAACTGCAGTTCAATGACGTCCTACGTGACACAAATAATTGATACAGCTCAGCAATTAAGTGGCACGGGCTTCGAAATAAATGTCCAGTGGACAAGTTCATTGTTATTAGCAGGTTTGCCAGAGAGGTTTTCACCAATGATCATGGCAATAGAGCATTCGGGCATTAACATAACGGCTGATTCTATTAAATCAAAATTGTTAGTCATGGAGTCAACTATGGATGAGCACAATGAAGTTGGCGGCGCTTTTGCTACAGCTCGTTCGAAGTTCATTGGTAATAAGAAAAGCAAAATGGCGTGAAGAAAAAATGTCAAAGTTGGTAGCCCTGCCGATCTGTCAAAGTCGAACGTCAAGACGGTGACATGTTATCGAAGTAAACAAAAAGGACACTACAGAAACCAATGCACAAATAACGAAGATAACGCTTCGAACTTCAAGGCAAAACCACGAATGCATTTAGTGCAGTGTTCCTGAGTGGGAATTTCAACAAAAATAACTGGTATATTGATTCAGGAGCTGTGAAAAAAAATGAAAGTTGGGTTATGAATGCGTCTTATGAACAAAAAAAAAAGGATATTATCGTTGCAAACAGTGAAAAGTTGTCAGTTTTGTGTTCTGGCGATGTGAAGATTACAACTACAACTGGTGATAAAGATTACGACATTTTAGTTGAAGATGTTTATTGTGTTCCAAGTTTGGCAACTAACTTGCTGTCAGTCAGCCAACTCCTAAGCAAAGGAAACAAAGTGTCTTTTTCTGATAATAGTTGCTCAATATATAACAGAAACAATGAGTTGGTAGCTACAGCATTATTAGAAAATGGAGTGTATCAAGTAAACTTACTAAACCAGGATCATTTGGTTGCACCAGTTGTATCGAGTGTTACATGGCATCGCAGATTAGGACACATTAATAAAGGCTACCTGAATCAAATGAAAACTGCAGTACAGGGTATGTCATTTGATGACAATGTTGATATTAGCAAATCTTCATGTATCACATGTTGTGAAGGCAAACAGTGTCGTTTACCTTTTAAAAGTACCAGACAAAAGAGCAGTAATCTACTAGATTTAATCCATACAGATATCTGTGGGCCCATGAAAAATGTCTCCATAGGTGGGTCCAGGTACTTCTTGTTATTTGTTGACGATTGTAGTCGAATGACGTTTGTTTATTTTCTAAAACACAAGAATGAGGGGATAATTCAGGGGAATTGGGTTAAGGAATTCAAAGCTCAAGTGGAAAATCAAACAAAAAAAACAATTCAAGTATTAAGGAGTGATAATGGACTAGAATATTGTAATAAGGAGTTTGACGACTACTTGAAAGGTGCTGGTGTGATACATCAAAAAACCAATCCATATACGCCAGAGCAAAATGGTTTGTGCGAGCGATTCAATCGCACTATTGTTGAGAAGGCAAGATGCCTACTTTTTGATGCCAACCTAGGGAAGGAATTCTGGGGAGAGGCCACCACACTGCAGTATATCTACAGAATAGAAGTGTGGCTGCAGCATTAGGAAATAAAACACACTATGAGATATGGACTGGCTGCAAACCTGACATAAGCCATGTTAGAATCTTCGGGAGCACTGCAATGGTCCATATAGCTAAAGAGAAGCGTAAGAAGTGGGACAAAAAGTCAATCAATTGTATTCTCATTGGATATCCAGAAAACAGAAAGGGAAAGGGAAGGAAGGGAGGGACAGACTGTACAACCCGGTAACTAAGACAGTATTGACTTGTAGAGATGTGATCAAAGTTGAGCCGGAATCAAAATCTGAGTGCCAGATAGAAGTTACAGCAGGTACACCTCAGAGTTTTGATTTAATGGGGAAGAAGAAGACAAGATGGATGAAACATATTCAGAATCTGACCACACAGAAAGCTCGGAGGACACATTTCTACATGTAAATGATGAGACATATCAACCTAGTAGCCCGGAGGCTGAAGATGTCCCGGAAACCAGATCTCAAAGATCTGTACGGATAAGGAAGCAACCAGACAGGTTTCAAATTTCAAATTTTTGTGTAGATGAGAATACCTTTAGTGAAAAATATGCTAAGTCACATGGTTTGGCATATAATGTAAACAAAAGCGTCTATGTGGTCTTTAAGGCTGCCGGTAGGTGTCCGGAATACATACCTCCAATCTACCTTGGTAGACTGGAGCTGAACAGAATAAGTCAATTCAAATATCTTGGACACATACTTAGCGACGACCTTAAAGACGACATGGACGTAGAAAGGGAGCGAAGGGCACTTGCGGTCCGTGGCAACATGCTGGCTCGCAGGTTCGCTCGATGTGCGGATCAAGTGAAAATAACTCTATTTAAAGCTTACTGCCAAAATCTGTACACGAGCGGCCTGTGGATGGACTGTGCCAAAAGGTCGCTGAATGCTCTTCGTACTCAATACAATAACATCTTTAGTATGTTGTTGGGACTTCCTCGTTTTTGCAGTGCATCTGGCATGTTTGCACAGGCTGGAGTGGACTGATTTCAGGCTCCTGTTAGAAAGAAAGTGGCGTCACTGATGAGTCGAGTGCGAGGGAGTGACAACAGCATCCTAAGGGTAGTGGCAGATGATCCGCATGCACCTGTGGTGAAGCACCTCGTGCGAACGATGACAGAAACGGTCATTTACACTAGATCCGGGTCAAATTCGCAGCGGGTGCCCCTAAGGTACATGATTTGATAAGATGTTTTTATTTATTTATTTTTTTTTTCTCCTTCATCATATTTTTACTAACCCTATCTCTTAAGTTTTTTGTGTTAACTGGACTAACCCACGGACCAATATTGTCTGAAATAAAGAATTTTATTATTATTATTATATTAATGATGCAGCAAGTTTGACCCTTCAGGAAGCTTTAGCTGGACCTGAAAAGGAATAATGGAAGATAGCCATGGCTGAAGAGTTGCAGAGTTTCAAAAATAATGATACTTGGGAGTTGAGCAATCTTCCTCAAGATGGCAGAGTTGTGCAGTGCAAATGGGTACTACGTAAAAAATATGATTGTGATAATAACATTCGGTTTCGTGCGCGTTTAGTGGCAAAAGGTTTTTCACAAGTGCAAGGTGTGGATTATACTGACACTTTTTCCCCTGTTGTAAGACATACCACATTGCGGCTTTTATTTGCTCTATCTGCTTAACTTAATTTTAGTATAACACATCTTTGTACGGAATTTTTAGTATAACACATCTTTGTACGGAATTCTTGAAGAAGATATTTATATACAGATACCCGAGGGATTCTCAGAGACAGTAAATAAGGGTCAAGTTCTTAAATTAAAAAAATCTATGTACGGTCTAAAACAGTCTTGAAGAGTCTGGTACAGGAAGTAGAGGAATATCTTTTAAAAATTGGTTATTCTGTTTTTTGAAAACACAGGATAAGTTAAAAACAATTGTTACTCCGTATGTGGACGATTTTTTCATTTTTTCGAATGATAGTATTGAAACCAAGCACTTAAAAGATGTTTTATCTGATAATTTCAAAATTAAAGATTTAGGCGAAATTAAGAAATGTCTTGGAGTAAATGTAAAAGTAAATAAGTCAAAGAAAACAATATCAATAAGTCAGGAAGATTATATTGATCAGCTGTTACTTAAATTTAATATGAGTCAATGTAAAACTGTCCAAACTCCAATGGAGACCAAGTTACGTCCATCTAAAGGTGAGAATAATGTAGATAATTTTTTTCTTTATCAACAAATGATAGGTTCTTTAATGTATTTGGCAGTCCTTACCAGACCTGACATAGCATTTGCAGTGGGTTTCTTAAGTCAATTTAACAATTCCTATACCAAACAGCATTATTCATATGTCAAGGCATATTGAGATATTTAAAATTAACCAAATATCATGGGTTAAAATTTTCTGCAGATGGGAATTCCGTCATTGAAGGGTTTGTGGATGCTGATTGGGGTGGGAACACGGGTTGCTGTTTCACTTTGTCAGGTTGTGTTATTTCTTGGAAGACAAAGAAACAGAGGACCGATGGCTTTATCAAGCAGTGAAGCCGAATACATGGCTCTAACTGAAGCATGTAAGGAATCTCTCTACTTAAGAAATTTACAATACGAAATTACTAACAACATGTATACTATTGAATTATATAACAATAACCAAAGTGCAATAAAGTTAACTGTTAATCCAATTTTCCATAAGAGAACCAAATTTATTGATGTCAGTCCCCAGCAAATAATGCCCTTTCCAGCAGCACGTAAAGCTTCTCGCGTTGTTAGAAAACGAGGAAAAACCGCAATTATAACTTCATCGCCATATAAAAGTGTCCAAAAAGAAAATAGGTGGCAGCGCCATGGCGCGCGCACCGCACGCTCTCCGCCAGCTCGACAGCTCGCGCCAACGACAAGCCCCCGACATCTCCCGCGAACAATTTTTCCTTCTCCGGGCCAGCCATCATTCCCATCACGAACCGGTCACGAAGAGCTTCTTCAACTTGGTTGAACCACAAAACGCCGCTAGTCCACGAAGTCGTGGCGCCCATTGTGCTGGGTTTCCTCCCCCTCGTTGCATTGCTGCATAGAACTTGAACCGCTGTGCAAACCCGCACGCGCGCTATAATAGAATTTTGGAGGCGCACTTCGGTGTGAAGTGCGCATCCAAAATTCTTTTATAGCCTCGTAACAAACCCCTTCCAACTTGTTTTTGAACGCATCGTAATCGTTTGATTTTTGTGTTGGCAGCATTGCATTCCCTGTCATTCTTACTACCAGTGTGACCATTTGTGGCAGATTTCTGCCAGTTTGGCAGATTTTAACCTTGAATTTTGTTGGTGGCAGATCATGCTGACGATTTATAAAATTGGCAGATTTTGGCAGATTAAACGGAAATTAACATAACCTTATTAAAATTTTAGCCGAGTTAATTTTTTTAAAGGAATAACATTAGATTTTTTATGTAATTGGTTCCCACATTGTTTTGTCGAATGGGCAACATCTGTTTGATAGACAGATCATACGGGGATTCCCCACTTATTCTGTTGTTAAACAAGTGCGTCATAGGATTATAAACTGTAATGAAATAATAATAGGGTTCATATTCTTATACCCTTTTTTGATTTAATTTTCAACTGTCTTTTGTTGAGTTTACCTCATTCTCTTTTGGTGTGTTTCGTGATTAGTTCTGTGCTACTAATAATTAGTGATGAAGAGAAAATATGAGCGTGGATATAGACCGGAGTGGGAGCAAGATCCTTAGCTTTCGTCCTGGTTGTCATCGGCAAAAGATAACCAGAATGTTGCCTTCTGCAAAGCTTGCAATTGTAAATTAATAACTCGTTTATCATCTTTAAAAGAACATGTTTCTTCTCAGAAACATAAAAAAAACATCATTGGGTACAGCGGCCAATCATCGGTAAGTACTATATAAAGTGTAAGTACCGTAAGTAGGTATGTATAAATGTTTTATTGAATTATTTAGAGATTTTTTAAATTATCAATATAATTAAACTTTTCAGGTTCAACAGTATTTTAAGAAAGCTCCATTAGGAGAGGAAGTAAAAAAGGCGGAACTAAACTTTTGCGCTTTGCTTGTGGAACACAATTTACCTTTTCGCTTAATGGACCATTTGAGCGAAATAATATCCAAAAGCTTCCATGATTCCGAAATTGCCAAACAATTTTCCTGCAAGAGGACTAAAGCTGCAGCGGTAACGTATAATGTTTTGAAGCCCAATTTTGAAGAGGAGATGCTCGCTGATTTAAAATCATGTGAAAACATAAGATCACGTAAACCAATGTTTTCCTTAATCATAGATGAGACCACAGATGTTACAATCACTTCAATGCTTGCAGTCGTAACTAAATACTACTCAGAAAAAGATCTTCAAGTAAAAACAAAATTTTTAACATTGGTTGACTTGAAGGGTGCTGATGCGCAATCATTGTTCGATGCAGTTTCCGGGGCTTTAGCTAATGTTAACCTTAATATTGAAGATGCTATTGGTTTTGGGGCTGATACCACTAATGTCATGTTTGGGGAACAAGGTGGCATTGTTTCCAAAATAAGAAATGTAAATCCAAATTGCATGTTTATAAAATGTGTTTGTCATTCTACTGCCTTGTGTATCGCATGCTAGTAAAAACACTATACCACGGGCTATTAATCAAATAGTACAGGAAGTTTACGGATACTTTTCACACAGCAGCAAAAGACAAAGAGAATTTGTCGAATACCAATATTTCGTTGGGACTGAAAAGCATAAAATATTAAGGCATTACGAAATTCGCTGGCTATCCTTGCACGCTTGCATCACAAGAATTTTAGAGCAGTGGGATGCCCTTAAATTATATTTTCAGTCGCAGTTTTTGGAAGACAGAAATATTTCATCAGAGTTCTTGTTCAACAGTTTGAATGACAAGATATATAAACTGTATTTTTATGCACTGGATTATATATTGCAAATTATCAACAAATTAAACACCATATTTCAAAGAGATTGCACAACAGTTCACACTGCATACAAAGACATTTCTGAAGTGTATATGTGCCTTTTGAGTTGTTATATGAATGGAAATTATTTGAGAACCACAGATCCACTTTCAATTGATCCCAAATCGACTGTGAACTTTTTGCCCCTCAAAGATATTTATTTAGGTGTAAATGTATGTACTGAAATAGATCGCTTATCCGTGGTAGTGAGTTTGAAGCCTGGAATCCAATCATTTATGAAAAAATGCAAACGTTTTTGATTGAACTAAGCATTCAATTAAAGTCACGGTTGCCACTGAGCATTATCTTCAAAGATTTACAGTTCTTGGATCCACAGCATGTGGTTTACAAAGATTTTGCGTCAGTATTGAACGTAGCAAAGAATTTTCCAAAGATTGTATGTGAAAAAAATATTCAAAAAGTTGATGACGAATTACGACAAATTACATTTGATATCAGTGTAAAAGACTTGTTAGAAGCAGGTGGAAGTAGCACAACTAGTACAATTTTGAGTGTAGATAAATTTTGGGGAGCCGTTGGCAACATCTTGGACACGAATGGGGCTACAAAATATCCAAACATTACTAATTTCGCCAAAGCTTTATTATGTTTGCCCATGTCTAACGCTTCGTGCGAGAGGATATTCTCTCAGGTTAATTTAAATAAAACAAAACTTAGGAATAGGTTCTCAAATCAACACATTTCTTCATTATTAACAACAAAAGATGGGATTAAGGAGCACGGAGATTGTGTTTCCTTTAAGCCAACTAAAAATATGATTAAGAAGATGAATTTGAAATCTATATATGTGTATATTGAAACGGTGTTTTAATGATAGTTAGAACCTTCGATTAAAAAATGATGTTCTTGATTGATTAAAGAAGTTTAATTATTTTTTCGTTTTCTTAAAGGCATATTTATGTCATATTTTGCACCAAGTGTGGCAGATTTTGGCAGATTTTTGCCCAGTATGTGGCAGATTCGCTATTTCTGAGATGGTCACACTGCTTACTACGTTAAGTGGATAGCAAGATTGTGAGGAATTACAAAAAAAGTGTTTTATTATAATACACGGGTTTTTCGTCGAGTTCATCGAGTCTTTTCAGTTCAAAGTATGCGTGAGTATGTACTGTTCGAAATAAAATTATAATTATCGGGGCTTATACGTATTTGGGACATGTCCAAACAAATTTAGTACATGAACGTCTAACCTTAAAAACGAGCCTGCTTTATTGATTTTTTAACAGACATATCCCTTCGGTGGACATCTTTCCTGAAGACAGGCTGTCCACAGAAAAGACGTATGTCAACAGAAGTGACATTGATTAAACTGTGTCTACAGGGGGTTTACTATCAGCTTTTAGAAAACCATGCATAAGCAGGGCAGTTCAAAAGCAGGCCTGCTTTTGATCTGCTTAGAATCGTACTATGACACTCTAAAAAGTGAACGACTATTGCCCTGTTAACAAAAAAGGTGAACGGTTTCGTTGTCTCTGGCCTTTTTATCGTTTAAAACAATTCCGTTCAAAAACCCCATAGCGAACGTTTTAACGTATTACCGGTTTTTTAAATTTATAAATAAAAATATCAATTGCTGTGCAAACTTACGTTTTTGGTACCTACAGTCCCTGGCCAAATTATTAGACGCATTGCAAATTTTCAATATTTTTACGTTTCTTACGAGTTTTTATGCAATAATTTTGTATTTAAACTACAATATTATATATTTTTAGCACAAAGGTTTATTGCAGTCCTTCTATTTATTTATATTTTTGCATAGGGCAACACTGTGATGACCAATTGACACATGAACGCTAACAAGTACAAACCTGTTTAAATTGCGATTGGGATTGCATTAGGTACGGACGTGTTTCTGCGCGGGTTTATAGTTTGTGATTGTTTGTTAAACAGTTTTATACTGCAAAGTTTTTCGTTTTTTCTGTTCAGTGTTCATAATAAATAATTGTACTGATTTCATAATGGGTAGAAAAGGCGATATTTCACCTCGTAAAAAAGCTGAAGTTAAAGCCCTTGTCAATGCGAAGACATTTACAAATCGTGAAATATCACGAAGATTAAATATTTCTGAAGCTAGTGTACGACGCATAAAGAAGAAAATTGAGTCAGGGGAAGAATTGAGCCCAAAACGAAAGAGAAATTGTGCAGGAAACCAGTTTTCACTCCAAGGTCGGAGAGGTGTTTGAAGAAAATTTGCTTGAAAAACAGATTTGCTACCACAAAGAGTATAAAATCTGAACTCCAGGATGCTGGGGTTAATGCCTCTGAGCGCACTGTTAGAAGGAAATTAAAAGAATTAGATTTTAAGGCCCGTCGTCCCGCCAGGAAGCCCAAGTTAACAGCTGTAATGAAGGCAAAGCGCTTGAAGTGGGCCAAACAATGGCAAGACAAGATGTGGACTTCTGGAGATCGGTAAGATAAATTGTTACTTCAATTATTTTCATCACAATTGTATATACTATTATGTCATAATACTTATTATAGTAGAAACGTAGAAATTTACGTATTTTCCCCTTTTTTGGCAGGTCTGTTTCAGTGACGAGAGCACATTCGAAATTTTGCAGAATAAAGCTCTGTATGTGCGTCGTCGTCATGGAGAAAAGTATCACCCCGACTGCATCGTCCCCACCGTTAAACACCCTACAAAGATGATGATTGGTCAGTCATCAGCGGCAAGGGCACTGGACGTCTGTACGTGGTAAAAGGTATCATGAGGCAAGATCAGTACAAAGAAGTCTTACAAAATCGGTTGATTCCGCAGTTAACAGAATGGTTTCCAAATGGGGAATCATTCATTTTCATGCAGGATGGAGCTCCCTGTCACACTGCTCGATCTGTCAAAGCTTTTTTGACAGAACAAAATATCCCGCTATTGGATTGGCCGGGCAATAGTCCCGATATGAACCCAATCGAAAATGTGTGGGAGCTGATGAAAAGAGAAGTGGCTAAAGAAGTCATCACTAATAAAACACAGCTCCTGGAAAAAATAATTTACGTGTGGAATCATCACCCACAAATGCAAGAGACAGTACAATCTTGCATTGATAGCATGCCGCGCAGAATTAAAGCGTTAATAGCGGCTAAAGGTGGCTCAACAAAATATTAATTTTCTATTTAAATTATGCTTATATTTTTCTTTAAAATTTAATAAACACGGATTCACTACATAAATATGGTTTTATTTATGTTAAACTAATTCATTATTAAAATGGTTATATGAAAAAAAATTGATAATTCAAATTAGAACCACAAAACCGTAAAATATCACATGACAATTAATATTTCAGATGAAATCTAGCGGTGCGTCTAATAATATGGCCAGGGACTGTACGTAAGTTATTTCATCGCTAATTTATCACTATTTACTTAATTCATAAAGTTTACGACAACTTTGGGATAATAGATAAAGCTCATTTCGTACATGTAGCTACGAGGTTATTTTGTAGTTTTTGTGAAACCACTTGTTACGAAGATAAGTTTTAAATTATAGTTTCCCCACCAATTAGATACGAACTCATAAATAACCAAGCTTTTCGCTTGGTTATAAGAAGTCATTCGAATTGTTTCTCAAAAATGTCGTAAGTATAATTCTATAGAATAAAACATTATTTTGTAGCTTAATAAATAAGTGTTCTAAATTGAATAATTTATTTACTCCAGTGATAGCCGCCAACAAACGAGACGTCGGGTGAGCTATACCCAACTGAATTACCTGTGGGAGTTCCTCAACAGTCACAGAGAAATTGCAGTTGGGTATAATAAATATGCTCAAGCTCGGGAGCATTCGAAGAGGATGTGGGAGACAGTGACACAAACACTAAACGCTTCATGGGATGGAGCAATTAAGTCTGCATCAGAGTGGTCAAAGGTGTGTTATTATTTTTTATGGTTTTAAGGCAGTTTTGAAGCTATTCCAATATTATGCATTATCATAGGGTATCCCTATGTCAAAGGTAAAATGGTTTAAAATAACACCAGATAGACGTTGGTTGTGAAATGTACAAAAATGGTCCCTTTAAAACCAAAGTCATGTCTGCTTTACAATAAATTATATTAACTTATTTAAATGATAATGAATCAATAAAGCGATAAAGAATGGCTTTATTTTTCTATGTCTTCTATTTGCCATTGTACTGAAATAATTTAATAGACTACTAAGAACAACCTCATGTTTATGCAGTTGCTATAAATAAAACAGTGAATAAATTAATTTTATTTATTTGGTGTTATATAAATGAACTATGTACAGACAATATTTTTATTAAAACATTGCAACATAATGCACATGGTGGGTCAGGCCAAACATCTATGTTCACAAATCGTGCAATTATTGATATTGAGCTCTTTAGGACCTTAGGCTAGGACATTTAATTAATAATTGTTTGCAGAAATTGTCAGACTTGGGTGGATTAAAGTTTGGCCCAATCTACCATTCACTAGCTAAAATGCCATTTGCTGATGACCACAATTTTTCCAAATAAAACTGAACAACTTTGGATAAAGCATATCTTATAATTGAATATTTATCACCATTAAGGATCCTGCACCTAATACATCACTAATAATGTGTAAAATTATGAACAATTTAAATTTCTTACCAGTGGAACAAAAATTGGACCTTCAATTAATGGCATTTAGTTAGTGGACAGCAGCAATGTACTATATACATAACAGCTGTTACATGAAGTCAATATCAACTACATTGTTATTTTATTAGTTACGTATTGGGTAGACCTTAAAGCTAAAATTAAACGAAAGAATAGGCTCATCTACAATGCTCGTAGAGGACAGGTGGTGGTCCTTCTGTTGATGAGCTCACAGAGATCGAGCAAAAGTTCTTATCTATATTAGGAACAGACTATGGAAGTGGTCTACCTGGTATTCAGGTAGAGCCAATAGTAACACAAGTAAGAATTTGAACTTAAAGTTACATAAATAAAAAAATCATGTGTAAAGTTGGTTGAACAAAAAGTAAATTGTAATTTTCCAGGAACACGAAGACCAACCAAGTACAAGTGGATCTAGCCAGCCAATATATTTAGAAGTGGAACTAAGTGACAATGTTATTGTTTTATCCCTGTTTGATTAATGATTATTGTTTTATACCTGTTAATATTCTTGCTTCAAATTGTAAATGTATAATGTCTTTTGCAGAACATCAGTGAAGAAGTAACAATAAATGAAAATATTAGTCAGGGAATTCAAATACCCGACCTAGAATCTGTTGCACCATCATTACCAGAGCTGACTCCACCTGCTAATGAGCCAAATTTGGCTTCATCTGGGACCCCCCATACACTGCCTGTACAAGTACAACGCACTAGACAGAGGCGGCAGCGACGTAGTCACCGTCTCACAGCTGAAGAAGCGAGGCGGAAATTAGTGGAAGCCTCGCAAACTAGAGCCCAGGCAGAATTGGCCACTAGTCGCTCTATAGAAAGGGGTGTTAATTTGCTGAGCGACCTAGTGTTGGTTCTAACAAGAATGGATGAAAGGTAAGCTTGTAAAAAGAAAATATTTTTTGTATGAAACTGTGTATGGAATATAAATAGTAAAATAAATTAATTTATTATAATAAAGTGCCAAACTATCCTTACAGTAATTTAATATATAATTTTTAGTATCAAAGTTAATTGACATCCAGCTTAAACTATAAAACTACTTCTGAAGTATAAGGTCAAGGTGGCTAATTCCGTCTAGGGGGTAACACAGCATAATATCGTCGATCAAATCATGTGGGGTAGATGGCATTAGTTGACATAGATATGGATAAAACGTCCTTAGAAGTTCAGTTGTGTTTGAAAAATGTAAAGTGTTTAAATGCTGTCGCATTTTGTCGATGATAAATATAATATTTTATTTAACACTTATTAAAAAGTATTGCATGTGTTGGTTAAAGCACGCTTATACGATTGTTAGCAGTTATTTGGCTATTAAACGTTTCAACAGCTGCTAATCGTATCTGAAACATTTGTAACCTGAAAATTGTGAAGTGGCAAATTCCGTCCATAAACAATGGGGCCATTTCGTCATATGCCGGATTTCCCCGATTTCAGATATAAATAAAACATTTTCTATTCCAGGATTTTAATGAAAAAAAAAACAACCTACTACAAGTATCTACTACAGTACAAGCCTTGTATCTACTGCAGTATAATCTTTATTTTGT
This sequence comes from Leucinodes orbonalis, assembly GCA_019425675.1. Lineage (NCBI taxonomy): Eukaryota > Metazoa > Arthropoda > Insecta > Lepidoptera > Crambidae > Leucinodes > Leucinodes orbonalis. Next base: position 233 of record PQWD01009677.1, on the reverse strand, counting down.
AATCAACGAATGTATCTTGTTTTAGATTAATTGATTTCATCATATAAAAAGCACAATACCAAACAAAAAACGAATAAAGGTTTCTATGATAAAAATGATTTGCGTGAAGCCGTATTAGCAGTACGTAATGGTGCAATAAGTGGGTACAAAGCTTCACAGCTGTATAAAATCCCAAGAATGACAATTATGGATCACGTAAATAGAAAGAGAAAACAAATCTCATTGGGAGGAGA